>PVKA01009543.1:0-68036 GCA_004027165.1 Ctenomys sociabilis | reverse complement strand
CCACAAGTGACTGTCTGGTGAAGACAGACCACCTCCTTTCTGAGTCCTTAACAAAGTGCCGGGGCAAACACGTGGGTTTTTCTTACAATGTCCTTCCACTCTCATCTGCCAGTCAGGATACCATCCACTTTTCTAGAAACAGACAGATCTCTGAAGACTTCCCAGACTTCCCTGCTGTAAGTAACCTCTCTCTCCAGCCGTAGGCACCACACTGGGCATTACTCACTCCTTCCCAACGGGCAGAAGGAAGACAGCCGAGCTCTGTGCAGGATGCAGCAGTGAAGGTGGCAGGCACAACCACCTCTGTATTCACTATGTCCTCCCCACGGTACAGACCCACGGGAGTCTGTGCAATGGTGAATGTGACCTGTCTGACCTGCAGTGCCACCTGGGGTCATGTGACAGTGTCCTTGTCCCACTCAGCTCTTCTCCGGGATGGTGTGATTATTCAATCTAGTAACTGCCAAATCTCTCCTAATATCTCCTTTGAAATTCAAAACTGATTCTCAAGTGTCCTAGACCCTTTCCCATCTGCAGATCTGTCTCCTGGACTCCTTCTACCCATCCTTTGTTATGTTCTTTGTTGTACTTTGCTGTACTCAGCTGAGAGGTTCTATGAAGCAGTGATGGTGAACCTTGAAGAGCTTTCAGTGGTAACAAACACCCCCTGTGCGTGTGTACCCGAGGCTCACCACCCCTGCTATGTGGCATTTAAGCGTGGATGTCTGATTTATTTCACTCAACAGTGTATTTTCCAGGTTCATCCATTTTCCTACCAATTCCTCAAATATGTTCTTTTTCATAGCCAAGTAGTATTTCATTATCATCAAGATCAAGAGAAGAGGGAAAGAGGAAAAAGAAGTAGAATAAAAATCTGCCATGCACAGGAACCTAATAACCTCAATGAACATAAGGCATGTATCTCATAAACAGGAGCTAAGATTAATAATATCAGTAAGAATGAAAATGGAGAGTGGGGATTCAGAGGAAGGGGGAAGAAAGTGGGTGGGAAAGAGATTAGTAAAAATCAAGCTATATTCCTACTCACTCCCCAAGATGACTGCAAACATCATACCGCAAACATGTACTACTAAAAAACAAAAACTCTGGTTCTCATTACATAAATAGGACTGAAAAGCTAACCCAGGTTATTCACAACTTACATGTCTTTCATACGCAACCCGAGACAGAAGCATCTCCTGCTTCTGTCCACGATGTAATCTGTCATGATCCAAAAGCTCATCTCACAACGTACAGTGACTTCATGGTTTCAGTGGAGAAGGGAAAACCTCATTGCATATGGAAAAGCTAGCTAGCTCATAAATGCGTGCACTTCTCTGCCTTTCTCCGTATTACCCTGGAACAATTTTAAGATGCCAACTAACGCACGATGATACAAGCTGAAGATTGCATTTGCCAAGGTTGGGGGAATCAAAAGGAAGAAAATGCAGACAAGGAACAAGGAGCAATACAGACAGCCATACAGTCCCACACACCCAGCCAGATAAAACTGAACATGGGCTCTCTTGGATTCTGTTCTTTTAGATTCCAAACTACCCTACTTTTGTATTTTTGCCACACACACACACAAACCCTAATAAACATCAGTTTTTTATTTTTTTTGCATCTAAATACTAAAGCCTATAATGAGATTTTTATCCAAGTAATCATGTAAATAATAATCCTAACAATTACAATAATATCTAACATCTGTTGGGATTTTACATGCACAATAACCTTTATAAAACAACTCTTAAGAGATAAAAAAAAAATTACATTCCTTAGAAATAAAGCACAGTCCCAGGACCCTGAGCAGCAGCTAAAATAGCAACTATATAAAGGCAGAGCTGAATTCTAACCTACTACAAGGACCCAATGTTTTTTAACTTTTTTTTTTTTTTTTTTAAGTGGAACCAGGGATTGAACTCTGGCCCTTGCACTTGCCAGACACCAATTTTTTAACCTCTACATTGTACTGGCTTCTGTCTTTCAAGCATAAAACAGCTCTGTAGAATAAGTGCCTGCCTAGCAAGTGCAGTGTCCTGAGTTCAATCCCCAGTACCGCAAGGGGAAAAAAAAAATTGGGGGCCAGGGAAATAGCTCAGTAGAATAAGCACTTCCCTGGCAAGCAAAGGGTCTCAGTTCAATCCCTGGTTCCACCAAAAAAAAAATAATAATAATTAAAAACAAATTTAAAAAAAAATGGCAGCAACAGTCATTATCCCAAAATATCAGGTTTTATCAAAAAAGCAATAGGAAACTTCTCTTCAAAAAAAAAACTAGGAAACACTCATTCATATAAAATTTCAAAACTTCCTCAAAAAGATTACTAGATAAATATTGATTTGAAAGATCATCTGTTAAAAAACAAAGTTATAGGAAAGACTGTACTGTTCAATAGTTGTTCGCTTTTTTCTTGCTTTAGCAGAAAATTCCGCCTGAGATCATATCTTACTGGCACTACTGACTGGAAATTTAAAAGGCATTAAGTGCAGTCACCGCTTCCTGGGGAGAATTCCCACCACTTCCAGAGAGTAAGAGTCACTGGGAACATGAGAGGCAGACAACAGCCTCGGACACACAGTGAGGACAGCCCTCCTCAGGGACGGGCAATCCTTGGTAATATGGGAAGGAAGATGACATTTCCTATAGGAAAGGCTGAGTCAAGGGCTGTCAGTGATTGTCCCCTTCCTGGAACCTCCCTGACGGGAGGGAGGAGCTATAAGCTCCACTCACAGATGCAAACCCCTACTAGGATGAGTTTCCCACCTGGCTGTGCCTTGTGCCAGAAGCAACCACTGTGTGGTAACAGTGCCAGTAATCTCGGGAAGGAGACAGCTGGACCACACAACTCCCTGCCTGACAGCATTTGCTCACCCTAAATCCAGAAGGTTTCGTAGAGGCCACAGGGAAAAGTTCCTATTGCTCTCCAAGGGTCCACGAAGCAAGACACAGTGATTCAAAATCAGCCACTGTAACCCAAGGCGCATTTGCCTCATCAGCACGTCCTCTTACTACACACGCTGTGCTGACAACTTCCCGTCCTGGCACCTGCTGCTCTGGGCAGCCCTAAGTATGGCTTCTAGCATCACCATCTTCAGATGCGATAAGGAGCTTCAGGAAGTAAAATCAGTAACTTTAAGAGCTGGGGCTGGCGCCCACACACGCTGCCACCAGAAATCCCAATCCATGAACACTTTACCAACTTGCTGCTCAAAACAAGATGGGACCCCAATCTGAATAAAGCTTCCTGGGTAATCACAGATGCGAATAGCACCCTTCCTTTTACTCTTCCACATTAACTTGTACAGCATTTACTTGGAAAAAGAAAGATGGCAGCCAAGCACAGACAGAACGCTGCCATTTACAGCAGGAGCTAAAAGCTCTCCGCAGCAAAACAAGCAAATTAAAAAACCTCACAGTGGA
Organism: Ctenomys sociabilis; assembly: GCA_004027165.1. Classification (NCBI taxonomy): domain Eukaryota; kingdom Metazoa; phylum Chordata; class Mammalia; order Rodentia; family Ctenomyidae; genus Ctenomys; species Ctenomys sociabilis. The sequence continues at coordinate 64,610 of PVKA01009543.1, read as the reverse complement.
ACATTACTTCAAAAAAAAAAAAAATCAGGGGCTCCCTAAACAATCTGCGCTGGCCCTAAAAGATACATTGGAATAAAATATTCTGGAAAAAAAAAATTAAAGACATAACTATTTCAGAAAAACAAAATAAAGGAACAATGTATATGAAGCTTTAAAAAAAAAATCCTGTAATATTGTGCAATAAAACAATTGTCTCTGCATAATAGGTCTGAAGAGTAACCTTGTTTTTTTTGCAGAACTGGGGATTGAACTCAGGCCCTGCGCTTGCCAGGGAAGTGCTTATTCTACTGAACTACCTCCCCAGCCCTCTCCTATTTCCATTTGTCCATAGATAAACATAATAGTTGGATCAGAGGGAAACAGCAAGTAAATTCAATGTTTCTTTACACAGTCTGAGTTCCAGGACATTATCTGCTGATATGTCAGCACCAAGAAGAGATTCAAAGGATAAAATCACGTCATAGTTAAACTGGTTCAGCTGGCACCACATTCAGGAAGCAAATCCATTTCTACCAGCTAATCACATTCTGTAACTGAAATATCAAGAACAAAGTTCAGCCAGGGATACCCAAAGTAGGATAGATCGTTCTCTAGTCCAGAAAGCATTCTTGAGTGTGAAAGACCTGAACAGGGATATAAGTTTCAACTTCAACTGGTAGAGAAATCCAACCAGACAGAGGACTGGAACATAGTATTATAAAATAAATAAATAAATAAAATTTAAAAAATCTGCCACTCCATTTACCAACACCTTACAAGAATATTAATTACACTTGCCTACCTTTGTCCCATTCACTATAAGCTGTCACAGAGAACTTCTGGCCATCCACGGTATAAAATTCCCTTCGCGCGAGAGCCTTCCCACCGCTGCTGTGGTTTTCATAGTATCTCACAGACTCATTGCAAGAAGCGCTTCCACCATCAATGACACCAACTAAAGCCCAAGGTTGCCTAGAAAGAAAAACGGCAGGCATGTTTCAGTATTTGGCACGGTTTGAGCCCAAATCTTCGACAGAGACATGAGGGACAGATGCTGTTTGATTCCTGTGTTTCATTTTTGTTGATTCCTGGGCCTATTCTCCCATAAAGTTGCAATCCCAAACTTTGAAATATCCATCACCACAAAAATAAAAACACTTGATTTTCAAGCACTTGTTTATCCAGCCCGGGAACAGGTGAAACACCGAGACTTCTCTTCCTTCCTGATACACACCCATGTGACTCATACTGCATTGTAGTCATGCTCGGGGTCTTTCCTTCAAAATTATTAACTTCTCTCTTAAACTGTCTTCTGAAGTGCTCTCAGAAATCCAGCTGCATAACAGAAGCCCATGGGGCACTTCATACATATGTAATACATACCAAAGTGCAGAGCCAAGCTGGCCCAGGGCAGACATAATATCTAAAGCAAGGGCTCACTGGAGAGTATAGTTTGGAAGTTCTCCAGGTAGTCTGAAGGAGCTAGGCTTTAGACCACTGAGTGCATGCAATGATTCTGAAACTTCAGTGAGCCTCAGAATCACCCAGCAGTCGTGGCGGGTGTGCCACAGAGGGCTGTTTGTATCACTGAAAGCTCTAACGGGTCACCTTGCAGAGTGATTAGATTGCTCTATCCCAACTCCGAGCTCCTAGGCGGAACCAGAGGATCTGTCTTCCCAGCAAGTTCCCAACCAAGATCAATGCTGCTGGACAGGGTACCACACCGGGACAGGACTTCAATCAATGCTGCTGGACAGGGTACCACACCGGGACAGGACTTCAATTAGGTCCTAGGAGGCAGACCCCTAATTACCAACCCTGACTGCACTTCAACACCTGGGCATCTTACCTGTGAGACCCGGGCCTAAGGTTGGCACCAGGGATTGGGATTTTTTTTTTTAACAAGTCCAGGTGTGCCAACAAGGTTGTAAACCACAGAGTTACAGATTTCTTAACATTTTTAAACCCATAGAATCACTCTTCAAACAGACTTCGTTTTGTACAGTTGTCTGATGAAAGAAACATGTGTCAAATGCTGCTTTACTTCTGTGACCCTAAGTGTCTGAGAGACTTGTTCAAGCTTGTGGCAAGAATCAATCAAGGAAGAAAATAAACAAGAACTCAGAACACTAGCCTTAAAGCTCTTGATTCAAAATACAAAAAAAAAAAAAAAATAACAACTTCCCACCTGGAGGGAAAAGAATACCAAATGTGATCTATGCCACTCAGATGGATGAATATTCACAGATAAAAATTAACCAAAGCATACCCACACCCTTAAAAATGCTACAGCACCCCTGCGCAGATCAGCTGCTCTTTGGCTGCCAAAGCTTTATAGCTCTGCCTATTCCCTTGACACTGCAAAAAAGATCGAATACAGAATGTCTCAAATTATTTCATATTTAAAAGAGAAAAAGAAGAAAGAGTCATCCTTTGCTGACCAGAACTGTACTGGCAACTATAAAACAGTATCACATTCTACTCATGGTATCTCCAAAGCATTTCCATTTCTTTCCTCCACTTGAGGAAAATTTCAACACAGTAGAACAATAATACCTTCAAAGAAGTGCGTGTGTATGTACGCAAGCGATAATGTCAGCAGAATGCAGGGTTAGCAAAAGTTCACAATTATAATTCCTCCATCAAACCATAACAGTATTTCTTTTTTTTTCCTTTCTTTTTTTTTTTTTTCTGCATTTTAGGGAAGGGTCTACAGGGTGTTCAGGGTCTCACTAGTAGATCAGACTGCTAGTAATAGGCCTGTTTACAGCTTCCAAGAGCTAGGATTGTAGGCCTGCACCATCATGCCCAGTCTCAACTGCCCTCACAAGCATGCCCTGGGGGCAGGGCCGGGATGCAGGCCCAGGGATTGAACCCCCAACCCTTGCACATGCTTGCAGGCACTCTGATCAGCTGAGCTATTTGGCCAGCCCTGTGACAGTATTTCAAAGGGAATTTTTTTTTCTTTTATTGGGTTTTATGAGACAGGGTCTCACCATGTGGTTCAGACTGGACTTGAGGCTGGCCTTGGGCTCACTTTTGGAACCCAGGCTGGCCTTAAACTCCCAAGGATCCTTCTGCCTCAGTCTCCTGAGTGCTGGGATTACAGGGGTGCACCACCATGCCCAGCTTCAAAGGGAACTCAGCTGGCAAGCACAGGGTCCTGAGTTCAATCCCTGGTACCACAAAAAAAAAAAAAAAAAAAAAAAAAAAAAGGGAACTCAGAAAGCAGTCCAGTAAGGTGAGGCAAGATAACTGCTCAAGAACACCTAGCAACAATCGAACCACAAGGAGATGGGCACTAGTCTTTGGCATACCAGAGAAGGACTACAGTGGGTGTTACAGTTTGGGCCTAAAATGCCCCTCAAAGCTGATCACCAGATGATGGTATGCCAAGAAAACCTATAGGAGGCAAAGCTTTCAATCACCAGGGTCATGCCCTTGATAGGATCCTGGGACCGCAAGCCCTTCATGCCTGCGCCTTTCACTGGCTGTTCTACACACCCCTGGGCTCAGTGGCATGGAGCCAAGTCACCAAGGTCTGAAATGTGTGAAACTGACTCAGAATCAACCTTTCCTTCTTATAAGTTGATTACTTTGGGCATTCTGTCACTGCAGCAGAGTTGTCTGACACAGCATGTGCCTAATCTGAAAAGACTATGTTTCTACTGCAGGTGTATGAATTACAGAAAGACATGCAGTAGAGAAGTATTCCTTTTTTTTTTTTTTTTAATTGTTTATATAACAGGGTCTTGCTATGTAGCTTGGACTCATAGTGATCCTCTTGTCTCATCTCCTCAGTGCTGGGATTACAAGTGTGCCCCACCACGCCTAGTTTCGGGGCCTGGACAGTGCGCCTGGGGTTCATGAACTGCATGGCATACGGTATAAAGGATGGAACTCGGGTTCTTGTGCTTGCTAGGCAGGCGCTTAGACTGCAAAGCTATCTTCCCAGCCGGAGAAGCATTTCCTCTAACAGATCCAAACTAGGAAGCCATCCAGGGGTCTGCCAATAAACAAATTATGGCATATTCGTAAAACAGAAAACAAACAACAACGAGCCAGCACTACACAAACTAACATGCATGACATTAAAATAACACAATGCTGAATGTCAGAGTACAAAGAAGCTGGACACAAAATACATTGTCTGCTTCAACTTACAGTGTTCAAAAATAGGCAAGGTAAACTTCAGTGTATATCACAAATGCAAGAGAATGGTTTTCTTCGGTGGGGAAGAAAGCAATCACTTCAGAGGAGGAAAGGGATTGTGCTGGCAGTGTTCTACTTCTTCACCTGGACGGCAGTTATACATGCATTGAAGTTTGCTACTTCATCACTAGGCTCTAGATTCTTGCTTTCTGCCCTTTTTTGCATACATATTGCAAAAAAAAAAAAAAGACTTTCACGATTTTACTCCTTGTAGTTCCTCAAATAGAAAACTTTTCTTCTTTGCTGTCTAGACAGCATACTTCTGAAGCTCCTCCAGGTCTCTTGCCTTTGGGATATCTACACTTCGGTCTGCACTATAGACTAAAGTTCAGCCACCGACTCACTGTATGATTACCACTGGTGCATTCTCTTTCTACTCACTAAACTAAACAAGCACTATAGGACAGTGTACTTCTAAACACTGATGGGCACCCAGCACTTAGCATCTCCTAAAAAAAAAAAAAAAAAAAAAGATGAACAAAAGCCACTTCTAAAAATGTTACAGACTCCTCCTTTTCTTTACTTAAAATTTCTGGAGTCAATATTAAATCAATCACCTACCATCACAGGAAAAACTCACTAGCTCATTTCAGTATGTTCATTTTGAGGTCTTCATACTTTTCTTACTTTACTAAGAACATTCATTTCCCAACTTTACTAAGAACATTCAGCAGAATTATAATTTCTGTTTTCTGAATTAAACGTTGCACCAGGACTTAAGAATACCTTCGGAACTCCTAGTTAATACATATGTTGGTTCCACAGATTGAGCCAATGAAATAAGTAGATTCAAATTAGCATGTGCAAGATTTTGAGAAAAATTACATAATAGAAAACTGAGCAGCCCCACCTCTCTGGGCTCGTACCAGGTTTAACCCTTCAGAAGGAAGCGATGCCCTAACCTTTCAAGTCCTAAGGTACCTCAGTTAGCCAGCAAGCAAAGAAAGAAGGAAGTCTCTTCAAAAGTGATCGATCTTTAAACTGCTTATTTTTTTTTTCAGTAACATACTTTTCTCTTCACAAATCTGACAGGAAAGCTCACAGAAGACTTCAGAAAGCAAAGCTCCAACAAGAGCTTTTATATCCCATATACAACTGCCCAATCCCATATTTCCACAAAGGGAAGTGGCCAGGCTGTGGGTCTTTCTCCACCCCCTCCGCTCTCACACAGGTGGGGCTCTACCCCAGAGCTGGGGAGAGAAGAGCAGGGCGTGCCTACCTGTAGCCCAGTCCTTGGATCAGCTTGCTTCCCAACCGATCCTGGATCATCTGGATAGTTCCTTGCAAGAGGTTCTTGACTGCTGAGTCTCCAACAGCTATGGCAACAATTCGTCCTGGGTCCTGGACTCTCAGAAATTCCTGAAGTTTCCGACTCTCATTTTGGTACTCATGAGTATCAAACTTGACACTTTCTAAAATTTTGGCTGTGTCTTGATCAATGACCCTTACGTTGAGGCCACGGGAAAAGTCCTTCTCAAAGCTATAGGACCCAAAGGGCAAGCCTGAAGCGTTCAGCGTCCGGGCCAACAACGTCCAAGATGTCTTCCGGGTCCCATGTAACTCCAGTGTCCCACCAGCTTCTACACCAATAAACTTTTTGCCAAATGTTGGCATACTCTCACCTTCGTCTGACTTGCCATACAAAGCAATCGTCGCTTTGGATTTATAGCGGCATTTTTCTGCTCCAATATGAAGCGCCCCACCATCCTGGATCAGGATGTAACGAGTCCTCAAAGTAATATTTCTGGATCCATCTTTATCATCCCCAAATACAAGCAGTCCTGTAGGGAACAACACTAAGGTAAGCCAACTTCTAGCATGTCTTCCTGGGATGCAGAAAAATCACTTTCACTTTAAGGTAAAATATATACATTTGTATAATTAAGCTAGCAAAAATTTACTAAGAATGTGTTTAGAAAAATAAACTAATCTGCAAAAATATTGAAGAAAAAAAGTTAATATCTCAACATACTAACAGTGTCCACGAGTATGATTTTTCAATGTATTCACTTTAGAATTATTTCTAGAAATAAAAATTCCTAAAAATCTACAAATCTTTTTTTTTTGGCGGAACCAAGGATTGAACTCAGGGCCTTGCGCTTAGCAGACAAGTGCTTATTATCACAAATCTACAAATCTGAATCTCATGTTTACTGTTTACCCATACTAACTGTGTTAACTCTCCCTCCATCAGCTGCAACAAAGATTCAACTATGAGAAATCATCTGTCTTGTTTATTGTCTACAACTAAGGTTTTGAGTTATTTCTAAGGTCCTTATAACTCTTGAACTCTATGGTTCCAACTTAGGAACTAAGCATATTCTCACAGTTAAAGAGTGACACTAAAGGCTATCCAGTCTAAGAACAGCTTTCTACATAAGAACATCAAATAATCTTCACCATTAAAACCAAATATGTGGGCCAGGCAAAATAGCTCAGCAGATTAAATCACCTGCAAGCAGATGCAGGGGCTAGAGGCTCATCCCAGGCCTGCCATATTGGTCCCGCCCCCAGGGTACACTGAGCCATCAATTGAGATTGGGCATGGTGGCACATGCCTGCAATCCCAGCTCTTGGGAGGCTGTAACCAGGACAATCACTACAAGTCTGATCTAGTAGTGAAACCCTGAACATCCTGTAGACCCTGCCCTAAAATACAAAAAATAAAAAATAAAACCAAACTTGTGGCTCTCATGTCCAGGACTATTACCCACCTCCATCCTGAATGACTACAGAATTCACGGTGGCATCAGAGGTCAGACGAAATAAATCTCCCTCTTTGATCACAACTTGTTTTGCAGCATCTTGCCCTGGATCCCAGTTCCTGAGTCGGGGGTTTTGATCCGGGCAATTCTCTATAAAAGAACATAACACTGGTATGTCCTCCCATGCCAGAATGCAAAAGTACCACTAATCCAAGCACTATCATCACTGAAAACAGATCTCCAAGTAAGGTGCTGAAATACTGGGATTTAGTGCTACTAGGGTGGAAATTTTATTCTTCTCAACCATCACAGAAACATCATAAACTTTTTTTTTTTATTTTTTATTTGTAGTATTGTAATGGAAGATTTTAATGTCCCCTCATAGCTATTCATAAAATCAGTAAATAAAATATAAGTAAGCGTGCAGAAAATCTGAAACACTGAACCAACAATTACAGAGCAGTCTGACATGTACAGAATATATATTCACATTATTTTCCAGTGCATATGAATGTTCACTGTGCTAGAAAATATATATATGGCCATAAAACTAACTTGATAAATTTAAGAGTCTCATGCTCTATCAACTCAGCTAGCCAGGCACCCTAACTTGATAAATTTAAAAGGACTGAAATAATGCAGATTATATTCTCTGAGCAAAATAAAATTACACTAGAAATCAATAGTGGTTGGATATTTGGAAAATCTCCAAATATCTGGATGTTAAGCAGTACACTTCTAAGTAACCCACAGCTTATGGGAGACATGAGGGCAGTAAGAAAGTGATTTGAACTTTAATAACATAAACATAGCATGTAAAAATTGGTGGTATTATGATAAAATACTTTTTTTACATAATTTTATTGAGAGACAAATAGCAATGAGACATTTTCAAATTAAATTAGTAGGACAGTTTCAATAATTAATACATTGCATATTGTTTCCTTAACAGTTAATTGTTCTACAAGATGCAGACATGATATTCTATTTACAAACACTATTAGAACAGATCCCTCCATTCACTGAATTAAGAGAATGTAGCTGCATACCTATCTTAACTATTTTGAATATACAGATACAAAATGGTCATTCATTTGTATCCCCTTTTTTTGTTTAGTTTTGTCAATTAAATATTATAGATGTGAGTTCATCAAAATATTCCAAAATAGTCCAGTAGTCCATAATAGTATTAAGTTTTCCATATGTCTGGTGAAGTCAGAAGTTGTTGACTTGAGTCCTTTACAGCTCAGCATAATAATATGGTTTTACTTGTTATACTTTGGTTTAATACTTTTCTGCTGGATGGTTAAGACTGAGATAAAGCAAGACCTATATAACAAGAAATATAACTTCTATATCTGCCAAGGTCAATCAAGTCCCCTTAGGATTTATTCTGAGACCCTCTACTGCAGTTTGTAGATCCTTTGTCCGTGTCAGCCATGTGGATGAGTCACGATCATCGCTTGACCAATCTGCTTTCTGTGAAAGCCTGAATGTTTTCTCTCCAAGTGACTCTCCTTAGGCACACTCTACATCCTCAATCACTTTCCTCTTTGGACCCATAATCTCCTTGATCAGAAAATTTGGAACACAACTGAGTTGCATGATGCTACAGTACAGGTTCTCCTATGTCCTGAGTCTTAACTGACCTTGAAAGGCTAGGGCCAAACTGTTGGCTGTTCTTGTGGTCCTCCTTTTTCTCTAATTTTTGGTCTTCAAACTTAGGTTATTAACCCTCCAAAAGAGAAGCTTATTGTTATTAATGTACATCCTAGGCTGTTGAGCTTAACCTCACTATCTGTCTGAATATCAAACATCTTACACTTAACATGGAACAGGTATTTTTCATCAAGTATTGATACGTTAAACTTTAAGCCCTACAAAATTTAATGTAAAAAATTAAAATACATTTTAAAAATAGAAATAAACAATTATATATGTTTATACATAAGTTTAGAAATCTAACTATATATAGCATTGTATAACCTTCAGCAGTTTAAAAAAAAAGTATTATCATAGAACAAAGTTGTTAGCTAACACATAGTTCAGGTCAAACAGCAAAACATAAAAACAGCGTTCTCCTGAACTATCAACTCTGGAAATAAACCACCAGTCAGAAGGAAAATTATAACCTGCCCTGGACTCACGCTAGAAAACTGTTTTAGAAAAGAAAACATGGGTCTGGGTATGAGCTCAGTGTAGAGTACTCCGCTGGAATGCATGAGGCTTCAGCACCACCACAATCAACAAACGACACAAAACAATCACAACATACTACTAAATGAAAATTGATAAATGACATGTGTATTACATATTCACAAGCTTCTGCCTACACTTCATGATTTAAAACACCGAGAGTTTGGTCAGAAAGGAAGCTCCAGCAGAGCTGTATACTGCGAAGACAGGGCAGAGGACTTGACTGCAGAGAAGGAACAGGAAAGTAGAAAAGATGGCCTGTGGGCCTCACAAGAAGCCACAGGACTCCACCCTTCCTCAAAACTGCCAGTGAAAGAATGCTTCAAGAAGACAGTCCCAGAGAGCTGTGTTCCAGAATGGCAGCAGCACCGAACACTTGCTCCTCAGAATCAGGTTCAGAACGTGCAGAGATCTAGCACTCAGCTCCTATAGTCAAGAAGGAGGAAAGCCCAGTTTTTGGTCCAGCTGACAACAGACTGGCAACTCCACATGGTGCTGGTTTGAGGCGCATGCAGAATGCAAGAGTTGTGAGGTTAGAAAGCCTTCTAGCCAGACTTTAGAAGAAGGCCTGGAAGGCCAAGCAGTGTCCCCTCTGAGGAGGCAGTGTGTAAAGCTGTGTGTGAAGCCAAAGGTGCAGTGGAGACTCCAGAACTTTCCAAAAGCTAGGAACGTGGATCACCAGAGGAAAACTGCGAGGAGGGAGTAAAGCAGGCTCAAGGGAGAGGTCAGGAGCGCTCCAACCACTGCAAGTGCTATTGGGGCCGAGGTACCCAAGCCTCTGGAAGTCACATATAGCCACAGGTTGCCTCAGATGCTGCACATGCGACTGTAGGACTTGTTTGCCCTGCTGGCTTTTTTTTTTTTTTTGCAGAACCAGGGATTGAACTCAGGCCCTTGTACCTGTCAGGGTACCTGCTGGATTTTGGACTTGCTTTGGTCCCATTCCCTGGGATTCCTGTTTGTAACCTTTGGGATGGAAATATCACACACTATTGAATGTTATAAGTGTTTCGCTTTTCATTTGTACAGGGGCTCACAACTAAGAGCTCACCTTAAGTTTAAGGAGAGTTGGACTTTTCAGTGATGCTCAAACTGGTCAGACTTTGGCAACTCTTGGAGATGGTCTAATGCCTTTTGCCTAAAAGAATGAGTATGAGTCTTCGGGGGGCCTGTGGCAGAATGTTATGGTCTGTCTCAATGCCCCAAAAGCCTCACACAGTCACAGGGGAGGGGCTTTGTACAGGTGACTGAATCGAGAGTGTGAAAAATTGAAAAATGCAACCAGTTCACTGATTGCTTTAGCACCGCCCTAATCCCAGCAGTCTAGAAGGAGTATAAATAGGAAAGAAAGATACTTTGAAGGTCCTTTGTTGCTTTTGCTGAATTCTCTCATCACAAAAGGATGCCCCTCTGCTATGTGCCACCCTTCTTTGGAGCTGATGGATGAGGTGCACCCTCTACTAACTGCAAGCTCAAGAAATTTTTCCTCCCTCAACTTTGGGAATTGGGTATTTTGTCTCAGCCACAAGAAAAATAAATAAGATGTTTTCCTAACAAAAATGCAGAAGCATGTCTCAATTTCAGCTATTAAGGAATTACAAACCAGAAGAGCCAACCCCAAGATTGCTCAGTAACTTGAGTGATACAGAAGCTTCTTCTCTAAGAAATGAGATTCTAGGGCCGAGAGATGGCTCAGTGGAATAAGCACTTCCCTGGCAAGCATAAGGGCCTGAGTTCATCCCTGGTTCTACAATAAAAAGATACTTTTTTTATTTTTTCTTTAACATATTTGGTCTCACTATATGGTCTCACTACACAGCTCAGATTCGTAGTGATCCTCCTGTTTTCAGCCTCCCCTGCACTGGGATTACAGGCATGCACCACCATGCCCGGACTCAGTGGCCAGCTCAGCACATCAGGGGGAGGGGCCAGCACAGCATATGGTGTCAGGTATGAAACCCTGGTCCCTGCACTTGCCTAAGCAGACACTCAGTCCCCTGTGCTAGGGTTTCTCATTCGAATTACAATTTGTCCACTAAACAAGTAATAATGAAAACAGCTCTTTACCTATGAAATCTTGTCCACTTTGTATTAGACACTGTCAAATTTCCAAAGCACAGAATGAATTCATATTCTATGCTCATTTGTAAGCCAGCCCGGGGGAAAAAAGCCACTGGGTCTTTAATAATTAAATGTTGAAAAATGTGATGGTTATATTAGGTGCAAATGACTTCAAACCTAGCAGGGATGGGGCTAAAGAAGCTCAGCTTAGTGGAATAAGTGTCACTAACCCAGGTCCTGAAGAATGGATAATATTTAAATAAGCAGAGCACCAAAGGCAAACCATATGAGAAATGGCCCAAGTGTCCCTGCCATCCACGTTTGATCCCTCAAGTTAGGACAGCAAGTCACCTATATATAAACTAGCAAAAATAGGAATTAGCAAGAGAACCACTTGAGAACCATCAGAAGACATTTAGTTAAGATAGAAAGTACAAACTAAAGGAAAAAATACAGAGATTTTCTAGAGAATATATTTTACAGAAGAAAACAATTCCAAGGGCTGGCCGGATAGCTCAGCCAACTAAAGCACTGGCTTAGATAGACACAGGGTAGGTTCGATCCTCGATCCTCGAGTGCAGGCATGCAGGGGTACAGTATTGGCCCCACCCAGAGATGTTGAATGAGCCTGGGCTTGGTTTCCCGTGCCTATAAGCCCAGGTCCTGGGAGCCTGAAAACAGGAAGGTCACTACTAGTCTGATCTGTATAATGAGACCCTGTAGACCCTGTACTAAATGCATTAAAAAGAAAAAAAAAAAAAAAAAAAGAAGAAGAAAAAAAATTCCAGCCATGTGCAATGTTGTATACCTATCTATAATCTCAGGTACTGAGGAGGCTGAGGCAGCAAGATCTCAAGTTTAAGGTCTGCCCAGGCAATTCAATGAGGCCTTTCTCAAAAGAAAACTGTTTTTGTTTGTTTTGTTTTTCGTTTTTTTAATGGGCTAGAGATGTAGCTCAGCATTCCCTTGGTTCAATTTCTATTACCACAAAAAAAAAAAAAGATTATTCATTCTGGATCTTAACTTGCCCAACCCCAAAGCAATCACATTTCAAAACACTTACATTGCCCCAGGCTTATGCTTCCTCATGAGGTGACAGTAACTACAGTTAAAATCAGCCTCATTAGTTAAGCCCTTGGCAGCTATTCCATAGACTTAATTTTCCTCACAGAATTACAAGGGTGAAGGTGCAGCTCAGTGACCGAATTCTTACTTAGCATACATGAGGATTCCATACCCAGCACTGCAAAAACATAAACAAAAGTAAAACTAATCCTAACACTTTTCTTCCCATCAAAGAAGTAAAAAAAAAGCTCAAAATTTTTCCGACTTCATACTGAGGCTATCTTGGACCTTTCTTCAGCCACCCTGTCGTCCCATAAAACTAGCTGGAATTCTCCATGGTGTTATTTACAAGGCAAATCCATGCCCCGTGTAACAAACACTGTACTCAGCCAGCATAGCGGATGGAAACCCGGGCTTCTGAGGTCCAGAGTCTGCCTCTATAGTTACAGACTTTCTCTCAATCATTTAAATCATTCCCCAGGAGAGCACACTTCACCAGAACCATCATCCAAAATTCCAGTCTGTTTCTTTCCAGCAAAATGTACTTAATGAGAAAATGTGTGGTGTACAGAAAGCCCTAAAAAACAGTTTAGCCAGCCCCACTTCCTGGCATTACACTGGCAGAGCAGGGAGGGCTTTGTGACAGCAAAAACCGCAGTGGGGGTGGCTCTGAAATATGTCAGCATTCCAGGGCTTTCCGCCGACAATCTGCACTCGCACTGCCAAAATGCAAAACTGAAAAACGCTGATCCAAGGAACCGCATCAGCAGGGGCATCATAGGAAAGCCACGGCTCGAAGCTCCCATTTCCCACACGCTAGCAAGCCTCCACTGCAGATGACTTGGCAAGGTCGAACCTGCAGCAGTGAACCTGGCTATTCCATCGGGGAGAGGAGACGGGGTATTAATGCAGTACTACTGAAAGCAACGGAATCGATTTATGAATTCGTAACGTGGTCCACTTGCCTGGGTCAACAGAGATGTTAACATGAGCACCTCTTTTACTTCCTTACTTCCCATCTATTCTCTTAGAAATATTGATTATTTCTAAATATTCCCATCCCCTCTCCCCACCCCATGTGGACATAATGAAATCCCTAAGGCACCACAGAAAACTGAACAGTATTTATAAGTCTTAAAAATAGTGTAATTAGGGCCGGCCAAATAGCAGAGCGGATTAAAGCCCCTGCAAGCAGATAGCAGGGGTCCGGGGTTTGATCCCCAGGCCTGCCACGCCAGCCCCACCCCCACAGCATACAGAGACAACAACTGAGACTGGGTGCAGTGATGCACAGCTGTAATCCCAGCACTTGGGAGGCTGTAAACAGGAGAATCAGTACAAGTTCAATCTAGTAGTGAGACCCTGAACACCCTGTAGACCCTTCCCTAAAAATACCAAAAAAATAAATAAATAAAAAATAGTGTGATGGTTCTTCTCAACTGTTACAATCATTTAAAAAGACATCTAATTTGACAAAAAATCTGTTGTAAACTTTATTTTTTTAAAGAAACAGACAAGTATTTTGGTGTCCAATTGAGGTTATAGTGGTACAATTCTGCCATAGACCAGAGCCTTGATTTTTAGACAGATCCATTGGGTCTTGCTTTGTTTTTGACACACATCCATGTTCACAGCAGCGGTTTGTAACAGCTAAATCTTGAAAACAGCCCAAGTGCCCATAAACCAGAGAACAGGTAAAGTTGATGTGGTTTTTTCATCCAAAAGAATTCTCTTCCACCATAAAGGATGAGCTTGAAACTTTCGAGCTAAATGGTTGCACCTTAAGCCATACTCTTAATGAAATAAATTGGACAAACATGTTAAAATACTGCATTGCTCCTCCAGTGTGACAAACCAAAAGTGTAAGTAAGGATCAAGATATATAATGGATACTGGGAAATGGGAAGAACATGTTCAAATGGAAAGGGGAACAAGGGAAGGGGGGAGGGGGAAGAAAGGAAGGAACGACCAAAGAGGAAAGAACAAATAGGATAAAGTAGAAATAAAAACTTTTGCAAATAACAAGTAAAAGGGATTGAAAGAAGGGGAGGGGAGGGAAAAACAGGAGCAAACATCGAGTATGGATCCAAGTGCCCTATGATGAATGTGATTTTTTGTTTTGTGGGACTGGGGGTTGAACTCAGGACCCTGCACTTGCCAGGCAAGCTCTTATTCTACTGAGCTATCTCCCCAGCCCCCCATGATGAATGTGACCATTATGCATATCTAAAATATGCCACACACTGTGTTCTTCTATGAGGCAATTCTTTATTGGTGTCATTATTGAAACTAACTGGCAACAAACTTCTTCAAAACCATTCAGAGTAAATGGGTCACCATTACTGGTAATGGTGATCTGATTTCTTAGAAAAGCAAAGAGCATTTAAAAAATTAAAATCTCCTGAACTATGAAGTAATGAGTGATTTTGAGGCAAAAATAATAGACACTATACATCCTGATGGAAATTTTTCTTTAAGGATATACAGCCTCTCTTTTGAAAGTATTTTACCAAATCCATTTCAAGCTATAAAACACAAGTACTGTTTTTGGTCACTTCATTTTTAAATCAAATCTCATTTATTACTACAATTATGACCAAAAATAAATTTCACATTCCAAAACACCATACTTGTCACCAAGGATGAAATTGTGCCACCAGAAGAATTCAGCAAAGGCTCAACATTTCCAAAAGAGATGCCTCAAGAACAATTTGAGGGGACTGGGGAAATAGCTCAGCAGTCTAAACACCTGCCCAGCAAGCACGAGGACCAGGTTTCATACCTTGGTACATGCACTGGCCAGCCCTGCAACCAGGCATGGTGGCACAGACTGTAATCCCAGCACTGGGGAGGCTGAGTTAGGAGGGTCACTAGGAGTCGGAACTGCATAGTGAGACCCTGTATCAAATAAATAAGATCAACTTGGGGGCCAGTGAGATAGTTCAGTGGACTAAGTGCCCACTTAGGCAAGCAAGAGACCAGGGTTCAATCCCTGGCACCACACCGGCCCTGTACCCAGGCATACTGAGCTGGCCACTCAAAGTGGGCATGGTGGCGCATTCCTATAATCCCAGCATTAGGGAGGCTGAAAGCAGGAGGATCACTGGGAGTCCAACCTGCATAGTGAGACCCTGTACAAAACACAAAAATTTTAAAAAAGAACAATTTGAGTACTAGGACAAAGGAAAACAATAGAAAAGACCAATCCTTCAATTTTCTAATTTCTAATGGAATACCTGAGCAACCATCCTCATTTAAATGCAGTTACAGTTCATATTACCTGCGTAACAAAGCTAAATTAATGTAATAAAAGCTCTTAAAAATTATTGTATTTCCTCTCCATCTCTCCTTCTGGAAAATGTCCTGTGCACAGGCACAAGCACACACACATGCACACACAAACACACATACACTTACCATCTGGAGCATATTTTGAGGATATTCCTAAAATGATTGCAAGTGTAACAAAAAATGAGAAACTGGTTATAGCAAAGCAGATGAACGTATTTTTGTGTCTCTTCTGCTTCCTGCTGTCTCTCTGGATTTGCTGTTCTTCAGGTGAGAATGCAAAAGTTGTCTGGGCTTCTTGCCTGATGGAGGTGGATTTAGCTGGTGCTTGACTCTTTGGAGGAGGAGGGGGGCGCAGGGGGACAACCTTCCCTGGAACATAACCAGGTGAGCGGTGACTGCTTCCATTCTGAGGTTGTACAAAAGCAGGGGACTGTCCCCTGGAACCAGTGGCATACATGATACCTTAGCACTACAAAAAAAAAAAAAAAAAAAAAAAAAAAAAAAAAAAAATTAAATAAGACTTAAAGTATGTAAAACATTATGACATTTTATTATTGTACAGTATGCATAACAAGACTTGCCATCTTAGCCATTTTTAGGTTGAGTGGCATTAAGTCTACACAAAGCGGCACAATCATGACCACTTCCAGAATATTTCATCTGCCCATCTCTAAGTAACCCCTCCAGTCCCTCCCGGACCACTGTGATACCTTTTTCTTTTCTTTTTTTGTATTTAGTACAGGGTCTACAGGTTCGGACTCATAAGGATTCTGTTTTCAGCCTCCCAAGCACTGGGATTACAGGGGTGCGCCGCCACACCCAGCCTCAATCATTGCCTCAGTGCGCCCGGGGGCAGGGCCAGCTTAGCGGGTGGTGGTGGAGATCAAGCCATGGCCACTGCACTCTGCCTACCAGGTGCTTTAGTCCGCTAAGCTATCTGGGTGGCCCTATGCCTTCTTAAAAGTACCACGTCAGCACATCCTCTAAGACAAACCTTCCGCAACTGGCTAATGTTGCTGCTTCTCCACCCCACTACACATTATAACTAATGCCAGGGCCACACCCCAAACAATTAAATCAGAACGCTTGAGCCTGAGATCCAAGCATCTGTATGTTTAAAATCCTCCCCAACTGACTAACGAACACCTAAAGCCCACTCCTCTCACCCACTGTCTCCATTTTTCAGTGGGCATCAGCATCACCAGGGAAGCTGGTTAAAGATGTAGGCACCCGGGCTTTTGGCCCTGTGAGCCTGGCCTATCTGGTGTAGAGGTTCTGGATTTTATATTTTTTAAAAAAATATACGTTGGTGTCACCAAGATGAGTTCATGCTTTGAGTATTACTATGCCAAGGTTTTCAGATTAAAACTAAAAGTATACGTGGGAAATGAGGATCCCAGGGGAGCCTAGAAGGCTCTAGAAGACAGGCAGCCTTTTGGGGAGCTGAATTCTCTAACTTTATCACATTAGGTGAAAGCAAGTTAAGTACTGCTCCTTGTGCTCTCACTTAACTGTACACTCTGAATCTATACAGTGACAAGGTCTTAAGTCTCTCTTATCTGTTCAAATCCTGAAATTAAATTTAACAAGCAGCACTCAAATAATGCAGTTCAGATTTTAAAAGAACTCATATACACTTACTGCCAAGCACCATATTCAACACCCTATTATTGACATATTTCATACAACAAATCTCCGAGTAAGTACCACTATCCCCACTTGCCTATGAGAAATCTTGAGGCCTAGAAGGGTTCATTAACTTCCCCCAATGCATACAGCCAGTAGAGAGAACCACACACTGACTCTCAAGTTCAGGCTCTCCTATGTCTGTCCTAACTACCAAGAAGCAATAACCCCAAGAGCTGGGCATGGTGGCACATGTCTGTAATCCCAGCATGCAGGAGGCTGCAGCAGTAAGACTGCCATGAGCTCAAGGCCCGCTTGGGCTACATAGTGAGACCCCATCTTGGAAAAAAAAAAAAAGAACATCTTTTGGGACAGCACAGTCAGAGCTGTGCTGAGCTTGAGAGCACATACTAATCTTCTGACATTCTTCACGCAGAACTTCACTGGACTGTGCAGTACATGATTTTTTTTTAACCTGTGAAAAGCTGACACAGAAAAAGTCAAGTCCTTTCTTATGTTCTTTATAGCACTCACTGGTCCCCAAACTTTTGGGCACTACAGGAATGACTAGTTTCATTGAAGATAATTTTTCCAAAAGGAATAAGTAGGAAAGTATCAGTTGGGATTATTTTTGTTTTTGTTTTTGGGTTGTTTTTTTTTAATGTTTTTTATACACAAGCATTACTTTCCCAGGTGCTAGCTAGCATCACCACCTCTGGTCCACCTCAAATCACAGGGCACTAGAATGTTCACAAAAAGGGTTACAACCCAGGCCTTCAGTGTGCACTCCTATGATAATCTAAGGCCATCACTGCAGTGACAGAAGGCAGAGCCCAGGACTAAGGTGAGTGTCAGAGAGTAGCAGTAAATACACAGGAAGTTACTGTTCATCAGCTCAAGTTCAGGCTCTGAACAGCTACACTACTGTGTCTGGCCTAACTACGGACAGGACCCCTCACGATGGTCCCTCAGGGTTGGGGAATCCTGTTTTAGCATCAGGACTTAGTAAAATAAGTTTTGAATGAAACTTGACTAACTGAAAGAAGGAAGGGAGAGACAAGGAAGAGCCAGCCAGCTAAACCATAAATAGCATACTGCAGTGACCAAAGCAGGTATATGTCATTGGCCTCTTCCAGTCTGTCCACTCCTCAACCCCTAGGGCAGCTCAGTCTCCTGCCTCCTTTCAATGACCTTTCTTTGCCAAATAACAAGCCAGTCCCTGAAGGAGCCCTGCATTGTTCTGTACTGTCAGCAAACCCATCAAACACAAATGGTTATTAGAGATGCTACCAATGAACATGCCTAAGACCCAAAGGACTGGAAAATTACTGGGGACAGAAAGGAAGCCAGATCAGGAACTAATGTTGATTTTATTCAGGGCAGACAATTCTAAAGTCAGTGTGTCTGTGCAAAACCCCTGGTTTGTGAGATTTGATTTATAAACAAAAGTAATTATTTAAAAGAAGCGTATGGTTCATGACAAGGAGAAACACGACCACTCAAGGGGCAGCTGGAGAAACCACAGCATGTGCCAAGCAGCAGACAAAAATAATAGATACATCGCACAGGGACAAAGGAAAGAGGACAACAAAGACCCTCTGTAGCCTCTACTAACAAATGCAGAAACTAAACTAGATATTCTTGAGGGCCAGCCTCGTGGGAGAGGGGTCACAACCATAATCTGCTCTCAAAGGGAGGAGGCACTTTGGTGTCTGGGCTTCAACCATTTGATGCCTCATTGTTGCAGGGTGAGAGGCTGTCATTACTTAACAGGCTGAAGGGTCCTTCTGTAAAGATAATGTCACCACAAAAAAAGGGAAGGCAGTGAGCAGCTCAATGGAGCAACCAGCCCGCTGAGAATAATTTGTGCCTTCAAGGTCATAAAAGGGCAACCTGACAGAAAATTCAGGCGGTGTGTCCCACAAACTAAAAAGGCATGCATACATACACATGTACATATACAGTAAGACACAGAGAGAGAACATTAGCTTTCTTTTACTGAAACACATTCATATATAAGCATCCCTACCCTAGAAATTAAAATAGACCGTGCCCTCAGTTCATTAAAATTTTTATAAAGATATGTTATAATTAATTTTTTTTTTTAACTTTGAATCAATTACTTTAAAACTTGACTGGCAGCTAGTTATGGATCAAAATCACTCACAGGAAAAAAAAAAAAAAGGCATTTCCCTCATGAGGAAGCAGCTGTGTGCTCCTGTCATCAGAAGGCTGCAAGAGGAGCTGCAGAGGAGACCTGGGAGACCTGCAGGGCCGGCAAGAAATGGCAGCTCCTGGGTTCAACTTGAAACCAGTCCCTTGGAAAGCAGGGCGAAACTGGACAAGGAAGCAAAACAGGGCTCAGGCGCCCGAGCTACCTCAGTACTGCTGCCTGATCCTTAAAGGCATTCGACCGCTGTGTGGCATGTGTTGTGAGGGGCAAAGAGGGGCCTCATGGAGGAAAGATAATGAAAAGTTTCCTATGGCACTGAAGACTTCAAAGCAGCCAAGTAGCTCAGCAGATTAAAGCACCTGCAAGCAGGCGCTGGGGCCAGGGGATCCCCCGGGCCTGCCATGCCGGCCTACGCTGAGATGGCCATTGAGACTGGGTGTGGTGGCACACAGCTGTAATCCCAGCTCTTAGGAGGCTGTAAACAGGCATATCACTACAAGTCTGACCTGGTAGTGAGACCCTGGACACCTAATAGACCCTTCCCTAAAAATACAAAAAAAAGACTTCAATGCAAGCATGAGGTGCGGTGCCATTGTAACTTGAGTATAGAACACTACTTCAGCTTGTGTGTGTGTGTGTGTGTGTGTGTGTGTGTGTGTGTGTGTGTGTGTGTGTTTGAATTGCATGCCCTTTTCAAAGGGCTGCAACAAATCTTTCCTGAGAAGAAAGTTCTTACTATATAGAAAGAGCACAACAATATTCCATATTTTAAGGACAGTCACACTCTGACAGATCCTAAAATGACAGAGAGAATCCAAAATTGGGCATATTCCAGGTTATTCAACTGCAATTGAAAATGTATTTCCTGAGTTTTTTTAAGCAAAATTTTGGGTATCTTGATGTTTCTTGAAAGAATGACTATGTATTTATTTGCTGGATGATAAAAAATGACTTATTTTTAATAGCCCAAAAGGCTTATTCTATTTTTTTTTTTGTGGAACCAGAGATTGAATTCAGGGAGGCTCTTATTCCACTGGGCCATCTTCCCAGCCCCCAAAAGGCTTATTCTAAATCAAGCAATCAAGCAACTTAAAACTGACACTGCAGGGATCAGGGCTTACCACAGTAACACAGCAAGATCCCCAGAACCAAAAGGAAACTCTTTACACACACAAGCTAGCCAAATATTAAAAGTAGACAATTAAATTACTAAGACTATGAAAATGTCACATTAACTGAAAAGACATAAAAACAAAAAGATTAAGCAGGACATGGAGGCACATGCCTGTAATCCTAGCACTCAGGAGGCAGAGGCAGGAGGAACACTGCACGTTTGAAACCAATTTGGGCTACAAAGTGAGCTCAAGGCCAGCCTCAACTGCATAGTGAGACCCTGTCTCAAAAAGACAAAAAAAAAAAAAAAAAAAAAAACCTAGGCATAAAAGATGATTTCATTTTTATGAAATTTTTCCAAAGTAATGCTACTGACAAAACAAATTAATAGCTGCCTTAGGGAAGAAGAATGAAAAGACTGACTGACTGAAAAGGGGAATATTTTTAAGGGCAACTGAAGTATATCTTGATTGTGGAATGAGTTCACAGATGTGTACACCTGTCCAAACTCACTGAGCTACAGCATTTAACATTCCCAATTAACTCTACATAGAAGTACTTCTCATTCATTTTCCCCTCCATGGACTTCTGTGTCATTTGCAATTTGAGACTAAAATCAATAAAGCTACTGTTCCTTTATAAAAAAAAATAAATAAATAAATAAAAAAGACTAGAAAAACATAGGTATCAAAAAAAGTACTTTTAGGGCCAGGGAGATGGCTCAGTGTAATAAGCACTTCCCTGGCAAGCACAAGGGCCTGAGTTTAATCCCCAGTTCCACCAAAAAAAAAAAAAAAAAAAAGTACTTTTAATTCTCAGTTGTTCCCCAAAAGACACTTTAAAACTCACTTATAAATAAAACCCTTGGGGCCACAGAGATAGCTCAGCAGTCTAAGCACCTGCCTAGGCAAATGCAGGGACCAGGGTTCGATGCTTGGCACCACATGCTGTGCTGGCCCCACCTCTGGGCACACAGAGCCAGCCACTAAGAAAAGCATGGTGGTGCACGCCTGTAATCCCAGTGCTGGACAGACTGAAACAGGAGGATCACTATGACTGTGAGCTGTGTAGCAAGACCCTGTATCAAATACATAAAATTTAAAAAAAGGAAACCCTAAAGATTCCATCAAATTGGTAAAAATGAGCATATTTCCCTAGCAGTTAATGTGGGAGGAATGTACATGGTTTGGTAAGAGCGTTCAACTTGATACTTTGCAATACACAATCACCAAAAGCAATAACTTTGAAAATTCAATGGCATTGGAGGAGACCACACTTTTTTTAACCTGCAGGAGGAATGATTGTGGGAAAACTGAGATATCCTCATACAATTTTCAGACATGGTGCTCTCTCGCCCACAAAGCCTTCCCAACGTTCCCATTTGCAATCTGTTCCCTTTCCCTTGTTTGAACTCAAAGAATCAACTGGGCTTTGAGTCCACAACTCAGTTAATTTAGGTCCTTGTTCATCTGTATACGCCAGCTTCTTGAGACCTCACCCACATACACCCTCGCTGTAAGTGGTGGTTGAACTTAGGCTACAAATTCCTCCAAAGGCATCTGAAATCAATGCTAGGTATACAGACATAGATATGGGAGAAAACACATGGCCAAAAAATTAAATCTACTTTCGCTCAGAGAGCTGTTTGATTTTGTGTAATAAACTTCCACAGAATCTGGTCAACTACCACAGAATCTTCTGCATTTCTGTTTATGTCTTGCTGTCTCTGTCTATCTCTCTCTCCCTCCTGTCTCAAACACACACACACACACACATACAGATTGAGATTAGAATTAATCATTTAACCTTTCTTTGAGATTCGTGTAGCTCTGGGAGATCTACCAGCATCTCTGATTAAGAATGTGTATTAATTCAAGCCAAAAAAAATCAATGCATTAACTATGGCAAAATGCAATTCTAATATGAAACCTAACAAGTGACTAAAAGGTAAGGACTTCTAATGATAGAGTGTGCAAGTTACCTGGACTAATTAACCTTTCATGATGTTTTGTAATACGGTAATGGGACCCGCACACTATGAAGTGTACTACCACACAGTAGGAAGAAAACATCCCATTCTGTTTTATATATTTATGCTAACTGCCAAGAAATGCTACACTCAAAGCGAAAGTCCTCAAAACAGACAGCAACAGTAATTCAAAGCTAGAAAGAGCTCTTTTAAAAAGCATAAGAGCACCCCAAAACCTGTCAACAAGATTGCACCTTCACACTGCATAACCAGTTAGGTCCCCACTCAATCCTGCATTTGTCATTTGTCTTTTTCCTTCCACTCTCGAAATCAATAGGGTTCACAGGCACCCGTAAATGCCTGGCACACTCAAGAGGAGTAACAGGCTCTGCAGTTAGCTCACTTATTTTTAGCCTGATTCTCTTGTACTCAGCTGACTGTACTCAGGCCAATGTCCACTGATAGGCATGGAATACATCAGCCCTTAATGATAAACCATCCTTAGGAAATGGCAGGGTAAAGGTTGAGAAATTCCAATTATATTGACACAGACACATGGTGAATGGTATTCTCCAAATGAACCATGTATTACTCAAATTATCTTCTTCCTCACAAGGAAAAACTCCTCAGGTTAATTATAAGACACATTTTGAACCTATTCCAAGAAGACTTAACTTTCTTTTAATAAATCTGTCACTAAGCACTAGAGTATTACTGAAAGTGGCTTAAAAAACAAAAAGTTCTTTTTTTCCTGCACAGAAATTCATTTTTTAGTTAACGGATACCCTGTGAGAAATCTGTGGTCATGATGATAACAAAAATTAAAATACTAAGTTTGCTTACCCTGTGAATGATAAAACTAAATAAAATGGCTATGGTCTACCTGTAGAGGAATTCAGGTTAGCAAATTAGCTACAATTTCACTAAAGGAGAAATTGACAAACTATGATAGAATCTCTTATTAAGATATGGGTCCCTCAAAACAAAGAATTTTTATTTATGATGCCTAATGTCAAAAATAAAGCAAGGAAGTACTTTCTAATGGCAAACCTAAATACATGACCTTTAAGAAGCATTTTAAATTCATTCTTAAGCTCCCAACTTTTATAGGAATTATCTGACTTTTCTGATACCAAACATACTAATTAAGCCTATCTTTTTTTTTCCATTGTGTTGAACACGTCCACAAGAAGCAATCCTTGACTCTAAACCCTTGATGGTTGATACAACCAAAAGACTAAATAACATCATTATATCAAAAAGAAGCTAAAAGGAAAAAAGAAAAATGTAGTTCCACAGACCAGAAGGAGGTCGAGTGGGAGCAGTAAAGAATACCTAGCACACTTGCTCCAGCAGATGCAAAATTTGTAAAAAGCAAAGCAAAAGGCTTTCAGATCGAAGTAAAGAATTACTAACAAAATTACACTGACTGGGCAGACCAATCCAAAATAGTCAATCCTAAATTCATGGAACAATAAAGACCACTCTGCTTTAACTTTACAAACACAAGCTGAAGTCACCCAGCTTTCTCCTATTGTTCTATTTCTCACCACCTAAAATAAAACCCTCTGTTCAGCTAGGGCCTGTGGGTAGGCGCTCTCATCCCATTTTGTAGAATGGAGCATAAATCTCAAATAAAAGCCTGTAGATCCCTAGTCATGTCTGCTAGATTTTTGTCTTCGGACAGAACTAAAATATCAACTCAACCTCAATATAAAATACAACAAAGAGAAAAGGGGTCATCTTACCAATCAGTCATTCTCTGTTTTTCTGTTACTTTTCTCCCCTTTATTATCCCTCTGGCTCCTTTCCCTCAGTATTCTGTTGCAAAGCTGCTCCCCGTTCTCTCCCTCACCCCCACGCTCTTTAGACCAACCCCCCTCCCCTAGTTCCCAATGCTGGAGAGTCAGAAGAGGCCTCCACCCCGCTGACATTGAAGGATGGCTGCGCAGAGCACTCACAATGGACGCACAGGCCTGCCATCAGCCTGCAGCTGGCCTGCCAAGAGAGAACCAAAGCGGAAGCCTGACTTGAGGGAGGCTGATTTAATTAAGGTTACAACAAAGGGCAGAGCTGCCTGTGGGATGCATTCTCTGCAGTGTCAGGGGAGACACTTTCAAATGCTCTTCAAGAAGAAAGAGCCAAGAAACTTATGTTGGTGGAATGGCGGAAGGTGGGAGGAAAGATACAGCCATAGAGATGACCTTGGTGAGCAAGCACAGACCCCCCCAGTATGATCTTATGACATACTGACCCTGAAATGCAATGGAAATAGGATATATTATGTTTTGACATGCCTTTCAAACCAAGAACTATGCCAGAAGAATAATAAGATGTCAAACTGAAATGATCTGGAGCTACTAACCCATCATTATAGCAAAGTTTTCCACTAGTGGCAAAAAACTGTAATGCACAGCCTAGTTTTAATATACTTTTAGCTACCGGGAGCAAAACCTTCTCAAAACCTTTTTAGTTTTTAGCAGCTACTGAGACAAGGCTTCTGCTAGGCAATGAAGACACAGTGGTGAAAAAATATTTACATGTGCATGGTCCCCACCTTCAAAGAGTGCAGGAGCCAGCATAAAGGGAGAGAAGATATGGCTCAAGGAAACAAGCAAGTTCAGAAAACAGCAAAGAAACTGGGCAAGAGGACCTGAAGAGGTGACTGCAGAATGAATGCAAGAGAGTTTAAATTTTCTACAAGCCCCAGCAAATTCACTCACCCAAAAGTTCACCATCAGACTGCCACAGGTAACTTCTTTACTTTGTGAATGTGCTCTAAAATTTATCACTCAATCCTGCCACTAACATGACCACAAACTGCCCTTCGATGACCAAGACGGCATGGCAAATAACATACCCACCAGATCTCACATGAGTTTTTGAAGGCTGACACACAGGATGTCACCTGCAGGTGTCTCCCAGGCCAAGAGCAACAGCTGTATCTTGTCTCCTCCTAGGACAGGTGAAACCCAGGCCAAACACAGGGACCACATCATGCCTTCTCATCAGTTTCCTAGATGTTTACCAAGACTCCACCATGTCAGAGAGTCAAAAGGCAGGACCCTCCTGGTGGCTAGACTTGGAGTTGCTAAACAGGGAGGGCTGAAAACAAGACAGGCAAAGAAGGGCTGCTCGGCTTGCTCTAGCACCACAAGCACAAACAGGACACAAGAAGAAACACACAAGCCAACAGGGCAACCAGACCTCATGGAAAAGTTACCCCCTAGCAGACACCAGATTGGGGAGTGTGGCCATATGGTAAGGACATGCAGTACCTAAGCAACATAAGCACTTGGGGAGGCAGCCGTTGCCATTAATCAAAAAATGTCATTAATGCAGCTGAAAAGGCTATTCAGCGCTCATCTGGCCTTCTGAGCTGCACCTTCACACACATCCTGTTTCAGATCAAATTGCCAACTCTTCACCTTCAGCAGCACTTACTTGTGTTGGCATATGCTACAAGACGGCTGGGAAGCAGGTATTGTAAGTACCTATGAAGCGGTTAGAGCCACATCTTTTTCACTCATGTAGTATAACTTTTCAAAGAACTCCATATACAGTTGACTTTACAGTGATGATATCAAAAAGTTATTATGGGTTTGGGGGAAGCTTTTCTATGTCAACAACAATTTTTTAAAAGTCTCAATGTGATATTTTTCTCATTCCTTCTGAAACAAGATTCGGGCATTTTTCTTTCTGCTAAATTAAGCTCGCTAATCCCTAAAATGTTAATAAATTTTTTAGTTTCGTTGCATGTGAAATCTTTCATTTTTCATGGAAGTGAGTCACCTTTCCCAGGCACTATTACGACAAAAGAAGGCTTATGATCTGACAAGAGCAAGCCAATAACTAGGTAAACCTCTAAATCAATAATAGTTCTTATACTTTTTTTTTTTATGTACTTGGTACAGGGTCTCACTATGCTGCTTGGACTTGGAGTGGTCCTCCTGTTTTCAGCCTCCTCAGGGCTTGGATTACAGGCATGAGCCACTACACCTAGTCTTGGTGGCCTGCTCATCGTGTCCAGGGGCGGACCAATGCAGCATGTGGTGCCAGGGATTGAACTCAGGTCCCTGTGCTTGCCAAGGAGATGCTTAGTCCACTGAGCTATCTCACCAGCCCTAGGTTTCTCTTCAAAGAGACTTAGTAGCCACACCCAACCAAGACATTTACTTGATAGTAAATACTTGTATGTTTCAAGATATATACTTCCATCAAACTCACAGTCAAGGTGAACTTTTCTCAGTGACTTAGGATAGATTGGCTTAAATTACAATGCTTTCTGGCACCAATGTCAGAAGAACAGCTGAATATAAAATTAAATATATTTCTTAATATAGTAAATCTAAGAATAAAATCATGAATATAGTAAAGAATGCCATCATATTTCCTCAGCAATTTTTCATAATACAAAATTCTCATGAAATAATGTCAGACTTCCCTGATACAATAAATATAAAAGGTTTGTCATTCTCCAGGATACAAATAGGTATCTTGTTACAAATCTGGTTACATGGTTAGTATAATAATAATTTTAGAACAGATTTGACTTGTAGATCATAAGGCTGATTCATAAGGAAAGCTTCCAAATCTTTCATTTGTTAAAGAGATGTTTTAAGAAAGACTCAAGGCTGCATTCATTTTGATACTGTACACAGCAACCAGCGCTGCCTTGATATTGTAGAGCTGGAACAAAATTTTTGCTGAACACATTTCCTGACAACTACCATTAAAGGCTCCTCAAAGCAAGTTCAGGGAAAACAAAAGAACACACAAAATATTCCTAGTATGCTTTTATGTGATGATTCACAAGGCAAATCTGAATGTTTCCAGGAACTTGCTTCTTTGAAAAAGTATATACTTGTTTTCAAATGTGTCTCCTTTTTTTAACAGAAAACACCAGGAAAGCTAACATTATTTTTAATCTTCCTTATTTGATAGAAATCCATTACAAGTAACATCACCCACTAAGTGTACCACTACTGAGTAAGAACTGGGCAACAAGAAGACATCAGGCTTAATCTGGGGCCCAGTAGGCTCCTGCACTCAAATATGAATTACTTGACCATTAAAACAGCAACTGCTAACAAAGCCAAACAAGAATACACAAAGAGGAGGGGAAAAGTGTTGTCAGGAAGGGACAAAGGAGTTCTTATCCCAGCTCAGCCATTAAAGTTATTATATGACCTTAACTGCTTAGGTAGCCTCTATGGGTCTTAACTTCCTTCTTTTAACATTATTTGAAAGATTCTTTGTAACTACACACTAAGATTCGGTATACAGAGCACCATCCAGAAAACATTCATACAGAGCTTACCTCCTTTCACCAAAGCAGTCGTATTTAACTTGATAGCTTTAAACATTTGAGCGGGGCTTTGCGTTAAAGACAATTCATTGAGATGTCAGATGAACTGAAGTCCACTTCAAGTGGAAAGCTAAAGCAAGTTTACAGATGCAAGCTTTCCCTAGACAGCAGCTGCTACTGGTAAGAGAACAGCCTTTCTTCAACTGTCTAGTTGAGGATTACTACACTTCCCTTTACAAATGGAGAAAACTGCTGAGTTTCATGGCCCGAAAAATGCAAAATCATAGTGTTGCTTTTCTTTTTTTCTCTCCCATTTTCACCTTAGTAAATGAGAAGCATGCCGAAGCACCAGTTTGGTGTGGAAGGCATGGAGACAACCATGGATGTTACAGTGCAAACTCAGACAAGCCCTTCTCCATCAATGCACTGTAAGTAGCCAGCCATTCCTTCTAATTAATGCCCAAAACCCAAATGGAATGAAACACTTTCCAGTGGTTGTGAAGGGAAGAGGCCTGGACAAGTGAGGGGTACCACATTTTAACAGCCAGCCTGAAGTGCAAAGATAGGGTTCAGAACATTCTGAAAAAGGCCAATAAAATGGAAATCTATAGCTGAGATCAATTGGTTGAGTTATAGTTAACTACTTATAGTTGTAAAACAGACACCCATATCTTGAAATAACATTTTCATATTAGACAGCTGTAGCATACACAGTAAATTAGTCTTATAAATAGTAAATTTAAACTGAATTAAATCTTCAGGATGGTCCATAAAGCATTTAAAACCTTACTTTACAGAAGAATAAAAGTAGAGGATTCACCAATGGCAAATGATTAGCAATTACCAGTCTTTTAAACTTTGGCCCAACTTCAAGTTCTTTACATTTTAAAACGGTGCCATGGCACCAAGTTTCAGTCTCCACTATTGTGTCTGATTTAATAAATTTTATTTCTTTTTTAGGCTAGGGATGTAGCTCTGTGGTAGAGCTCTGGCCTGGCATGGTGAAGCCCTGGATGCAATCATCAGTACTGCCACAAAAAATATTTTTTTTTCCCCTAAAAACTCCTCTACCACTCCAACCTCATTCACTTCCTCCTCTAGCTTCTTAAAAAATCTTTTGCTTAATTCTCTTAAGCATTTACATATTTATTGTTCCTTCTCACTGTTCATTTCCTGTCATCCCCTGCCCCCTTCTAGCCTCATTTCCATGAAAGAGCAGGTCTTTCTCATCTTTTTTTTTTTTTTTTTTTGGTGGTACCAGGAATTGAACTCAGGACCCTGCACTTGCTAGGTAAGCATTAATTCTACTGAGCTATCTCCCCAGGCCCATTTCTTGGATTTTTTGTTGTTGTTGTTGTTGTTGTTGTTTTTGTTTGTCTGTTTTGCATCATCTTGACAGCGGGGCATCTTCATCCCCTTGCGCTTCCCCAGCTGCAACCTCTCCCTTCAACTCCCTCTTTTTACCAACAAAATAGTCCACAAAGCAGGAAATTCCTTTCAGAGGCTGACACACAATAGGTGATCAATATCTTAATTCAATGGATAGATGAGCTCAGTGGCTAGGTGGTCAGATTGATAATATACTACTCATAAATATTTTAAAGCACTTTGCCACACAGATATTTATATGCAGCATTCCCACTATGAGTAAACTGTAATGTGATTCCTCTTTCTCAACTTCAGAAACTTGCCCAGAAGCCCACAGCTAGTATGGAGTACCTCCCAATTGGAGAAATGACTCACCGGCGTAGTTTGTCTTTTCATTTTCTAGGTAGCTCAGTCTAGAAAATAAGGGCAGGCTTGAGTCTACCGCAAGATAAGGGACACTGGCCCACTCAGGTTTCCTGTTGTGAAAGTGAGGCTTCCAAAACTTCACCAGTTATGAGCTACGTCAAGGAGTCAATTAACACATGCCTGTAATCCCAGCACTCGGGAGGCTGAGGCAGGAGGATTGTTGTGAGTTCGAGACCAGCCTGAGCTACAAAGTGAGCTTAAGGCCAGCCTGAACTGCATAGTGAGACCCTGTCTCAAAAAGACAAAAAAAAAAAGGAGTCAATTAACCATGACTGGGGAACTCCACACACGCACCCTGTAGGAATTTACAAATTCTAATCACACACACACACACACACACACAGAACCAGTCCTCAACTTACTCTCCCACCTACAGGTGTTGGATAATTCAGCATGCACTTCTAACCTGGTTTTTCTCAGCACACAGATACACATTCGTCGGATAAAACAGCACGAGCAAGGCGGAGTTGGAAGCCAACTTCCTCACTCGCTACTTCAGTCACAGCTGAATGGAGTCATTTCAATATATACAATGGATAAGACACCATAACACGACAATTTTCTAAGTAGAGGTCGTGTACACTCTTTTCTAAGTAGAATTCGTGTACACGAATTCTGCAAGAGTAAGTTCTTTTCACGGATACATTAAACTTTAATAACTCTTTGCTACCCAACCGAAGGCAAAGTGTTTCACGTGTATTTGTTTTGAGCGGCCATCCTCCAGCGGTACGCCTGGCTGCACTGGGAATTCAATCAGCCCTCAACTCCAATGAAGCCTCTCCTCCCTTTTTCTTCAAACTGTTTTCACTTTACACTACAAGCACTCACAAGACCTCTGCACACCCGCAACACGTGTAGCTGCACATCCCGGCTGCATGTGACTGTCTCTCTGGCACAAGGAGCGTGAACTCAAAGTAGTGCGCGGCTCCAGTGCAGGATGAAAGTTGGGAAATTTATCAGACCATCCATCGTTAACCTCAGCTGCTGATGAAAGCAAGCATCTATCGAAGTCTGTTTTCCTAACCTTACGGGAGACTTTAAGAGAGCTGTTTCCGCTCCGCGGAGAGCTCTGGCGACACACATCACCCCACAGCAGAGGACTCAGGGAAGTCAGGACTTGGCTCCATCACTGAGAATGCAGTAACTACGCGGCCTGATCTGCCCCACCGTGGGTCCCGCGCCTCACCAGGACCTCCTACCTCTACAACGCAAAGCTGAGCGCGGATCCGAAGGCAAAGCTGCGCCTGATTTTACAGCCTCGCCTCAGCCTAAGAAAAGGCCAGGGGAGGGGAGGACCCATCCGCTAGCCTAGGGGACCTGGCAGAGACAAAGATCCCCCCACCGAGAAGGATAAGCGCGAGGAGGGCACCGCCCTGACCTTGCACTGTAGCCCGTTTCCTGTGCGGTTCATTCCCTGAACCTGGCCCTCCCCGAAAGTTTACGGCTGTCCACGCTGACTTTCAAAGGTCCATTGTTCCCGTCCCCGTGAGCACAAGCAGAAGAGCGAAGGAGAAAACAGAAATCAGGCCACGGCCCCAAGAGCCTTTCTCACTGTAAGCCCCGACTTCGGGGTCGCGGGCGCTAGGCATCGGGGCGCGCGGGGCGCGCGGGCGGCCGGAATGGGCGGCTGTCGCCGCGCGGCGCAGCCCCCAGGAGCCAGGCAGCCCGCCGGGCGCATAGGTGCGCGAGGCGGGTCGGCACCGGCGGCCCGGCCAGCCGAGGAGGCGGAGCCTGGCCGCCAGCGCTTACCTCCCTCCGCCGCGGCGCCGGGAACTCGGCTCAGGTGCCTACGCGGTGGCCCCCAGAGGGCGCGCGGCGCAGGCGTGCGCGGGGCGGGGACCGGATCTCCTCGCCATGGCAGGAGCCGCGTCCTCCCGGGGCTATGCGCTCTCCTCGGGGCGCGCGTCTCTCCGCCTCCGCCAGCCCCGACCCGGCGCGGGGCCTCGGCTGGCGTTCGCGCTCCTTCTGCTCCCAGAGGAAGAGGAGGGGAGTGGCGCCCCGCCGCGGGGGCCTGGGCCCCGAGACAATGGGCGGAGGCGGCCGCGCGGAGCGGAGCGAGTCCCCGGTGGCGTCGGTCCCCGGTCAGCTCGCGACGGCCGCGCTCTGCCTCCGCCGGCCCGAGGAGCCGCCGGCTCTGTTCCGCGGGCCCCGCTGCGGATGGGGCGGGCGGCCAGGCCCGGGAGGGCGGGGCGGGGCCGCGGCGGGGGCGGGGCCGCCCATGGCTCCGCCCCCGCCTCCGCGGGCCGGGAGCCGAGCCCGCCGCCGCCAGCGGGAACGGCGCCCGGGTGCACGCGGCAGCAGGGCCCCGTCCGCGCCTGAAGAGCGGGGCAGGTCTCTCCGGTGCCGGCGGCGTGAACCCACCCGGCACCCCTCCCCGAGCCTGACACTGCGGCCGGGCACCGCGGGCGGAACCTGAGCTTACACACACACGCCCGCCCCCTCCCCTGAGCCCCCTGCGCCCGGCAGAGGAGCCGGACCTCGCTCGCTCAGCACCCTGAAAGACACACCTCCTTCAGGGACCCCGACAGGACCAACTCGGCGTCCCCTAGTCCACAAAGGAACGTCCGCGTCACCCCAAAATTTTCTGTGCGTCGGGTCGCCGCACCACGGCTGCCCCCACCTGGCCAGCCGCGGGCGCTGGGTCCTGAGCCCTCGGAAAGACCCTGCCTGCTCGGGGACCAGAGCAGCCCCAGCGTCCGGCTTTCGAGCCAGGATAAATAGACCTGCGCCTCCCGACTGCTCCGGCCCGCTCCGCTGAGGAGTGGCTGCCGCCTGCAGGGGGCGGGAGTGGGAGGGTCTGAAAGCCACGGCCCAGCGGGGCCCGACACCCACGCACCTCTGGGTGAACCCTGCGCTGGTCCCGCGAGTCCTGGCCACCACCGCGCGCTCCCCTTGCGGAAGCTGCTGTCACAGATGAAAATCCGCGGCTGCCGCCGAGGGCGCGGCCGGGCTTCGTCGGTGGGACCCACGAGGTCCCTAGCTAATGACAGCTGCGGGGCTGCCAAATCCGGGTCGTCGACATCCTCTATTTAATTCGGAATTGGAAGCCTTCCCGCGAGGGAGCTCTTTCAGTGAATACTGTACAAAGAGGATTGCTCACTTTTCAGGCTTGCTGGTGTTTTTATTGCCCCGCCCTTCCAATAAAACATCAGTCATATGAGGGTGACAACTCACCCAGCAGGCAGGAAGGAGAATACCGGGGAGGGGGCGGTTCGGTAAGGAGTAACCAAGTCTTGGCTGAGGCTAAAAATCCCCAGGAGCATGGAGAAAATCACTTTCCCAGACGTCGTGTCCAATCTCCTGAAGAAGAGAGGTGTCTGGAAATGTAACCTGCGGATACGGTGCTAGAACGAGTCCACAATAAATTAAAACCTTAAAAAAAATTAAAACGTTAGACAGATGCCCCCGCAAATAGTCACTTATTTTGAGACTTTTAAGGTCCCTAGTCCCTTCCTCAGTCACTGTTGCTTTTGTGAATAAAGATTCTTAGAATATATTTCTTAATGACAACGTGGAGGGAACAAAGGACTGCTTAAGTGGTCTTAACGTGAAATATTTAGAACTGTTCTTTAACACAGGACAGGAACTGTCAACAACTGCTTGCAAAGCTGAAAAGTGTCCCACCCCAAGATAAGAGGTTCTAATCCCTGAAGCCTGTAAATGTTACCTGATAAAGAAACAGGGTCTTCGCAGACATAGTTAAATGAAGGGTCTCACGTCTAGGTTATTCTAGGTTAGCAGGATCAGCTCCAACTGCACCCACACGTATCCTCATAGCAAGAATGCAGAGGAGATTTGACCCACGAGAAATGGCAGTGTGTCCATAGATGCAGACTGGGAGTGGTGTCGCCCCAAGCCAACGAAGCAGGCAACCACCAGAGGCTGTAAAGAGTCAGGGCAGAAAAGGATTCTCCCTCAAACACTTGATGTTTAGACCACAAAACTGAATTCTGACATCACAGAAGCATAAGAATTAAAAGTGTGAGAAGTTGTAGTTTTGGTCTACTAAGGTTGTAGCAATGTGGTACTGAAACCATAGGAAACAAAAACACTCAAGTCCTGTGCTGCACCATCTTTATGCAATAATGCCTGTTTTCTCAGTCCTTATTAAGCACCAGGCATTATGATCAGAGTGTGTTATCTAGTTAAATCCTTACAGAATTTGTATTTCGAACTCCAGAAATGAGATGCTAGAGTTAAGAAAGTTTAAAGAGTCTGCCCAAAGCTACAAGAAGAGAGCTAGTAGAATTAAGTCTTTCAACTACTCAGATATTAAAATAGCACCAACTAATTGAGCAGAGGGTGGAGCTGGGGCTACTTCTGGTGGTAGAGAGCTTGCCGAGCATTGGCAAGGCTCTTCCTTCACTCCCCAGTGTCACAAATAAAAGCAATGAGTATGGGCCAGGGAGATAGCTCAACAGCCTGGCAAGTGTAAGGTCCTGAGTTCAATCCCCAGTACTACAAGAAAGTATACATAGAAACATTTGAAAAATAAATGACTAGTCCATATAAAGCATTCTAAAGAAAGTTTTGACTATAAAGATTCTTCCACCATTTCTATTTATTTCCAAAACTAAGGGAATTGATGTTGAAAGTAGAGGAAACTGAAGTGGGGCAGGAGTAAGGGGAGCCCTCTGTACTACTTGTCAATTTTTTTTTTATTTTTTTTGTCTTTTTGAGACAGGGTCTCACTATGCAGCTCAGGCTGGCCTTAAGCTCACTTTGTAGCTCAGGCTGGTCTCGAACTCACAGCAATCCTCCTGCCTCAGCCTCCCTAGTGCTGGGATTACAGGCATGCACCACCACACCTGGCTTATTTTATTTTATTTTTATTTTTACTACTTGTCACTTTTTGTGTGAACCTAAAACTGCTCTAAAGTCTAAAGTCTAATAATAAAAAGAGAGGAGGATTTAGTCTGTATATAGCCTAGTTTTGAAAACTGTATAAACTTTTGTTCTTAGTTTCTTATTCTGGAACGTAAAATAAAAAAGAGGAAATGAATGTGAAAGGAAGACCCAAATGAGACCAAGAGGATATAGACCGGTGGCCAATGCAATTGGCCTGATAGATTGGGTTCTTAGGAAACAGGCTCTGAGTGACTGGGCTACTCATTAAGATACACCATGGGGTCGACTCTGTGGCTGGGGCCAGGAAGCACATTGAAATAGAAGGAAAGCTCAGCTCAGCAGGCCTCCACATAGCCCATCAGAACTACTGAAGTAGTAGTAGCCATCAGTGGCTAGTACTTTAGATACCCTCCTGTGGCATGGCAACAAGAATATGAAGCCAAGGCAGTGCCCTCACTCAGAACTGGGCAAGCAGAACATCCTTGCAGGCAGGTTTAGGAGCTGCACTGGTATGTGGCATGCTTGAGTGCTATGGGACATTGTCCCCATCATACTGTTCTCACAAAGGGGAGAAAACTGAGGCTGTGTTTCTCCCTGGTCATAACTGTGCATTGGTAATCTTGAGGCAGAATAGTACGTGGCTAAGAGTTGAGGTCCGGAAGTCGGATCGCCTATGTCAGCAAGGTCCATGGCTCACTGGAATGACTCTGAACAAGACACCCAGCCTCTCTGACTCCCTGGAGTTTTGTTCTCATTGTAACATATGAATGCTAACAGTACCTAGCCGATGGAGTCATCATGATGACTACGTATGGCAGTTCTGTCAGGGCTGTATATCTCATGAGTGCCTCTGGTCACCTCTTCCTTAGATCCCCACGACTAGAATTGAAAGTGAAGTTCTATTCACAGTGGCTTGGCATAGATGGGAAACTGCCTTCTTGAGATCCGGCTGCAATGGTGAAGGCCTGAGAAGTCTGCAGAGCCACATCTACCAGAAGCTAGAGGTTTCCAGGGTTAAGAAATGGCAGCTACCCTCCAGACGGGCCTTGATCTTTCAGCTCTCCTCTGCACATATGTCTTCTTCCACTATCTCCAAAAACCCAGTCCTCCCCTTTCAGTAACACCAGCAGCCCCTGAGTTTCCCACACTTGCTTTTTCTCCTCACAGACCTCACCCTCTCTGGGAAACATACCAAGACCTCCCGTGGCTGCCCTTGGCACTGATGGTTCTGTACGTAGACATACCTGCTCTGGCTGCTAGGAGACTATCCAGTGAGTCTTGTCACAGCGATCCCCATCCTTCCCCTCCACAGCTGGTGGGATGGATACATGATTCAGGATTCCAGATGGAACCTTATTCATCTTTCAATCCCCAGAGCCCCACACAGTCTATGCTGAGTGATGCTGCTTGCTGAGTGGATGAAAAGAGGTTGGGAGAGGGCTTTGGGAGGGGGGCAGGGGCCGCATACCTGGATGTGCAAAGAGTTTGTGCCCTGCTGTGTTCAGTAGTTCAGCGCCTCTGCTTGCTTTGCATTTTCCAGCTCTAATCCTTTTTTGGACACCCTCCTTCAACTCTAGGCAGTCTCCCCCCACTCCCCCACGCTGTGAGAAATCAATCCCTTCAAACAATCTTGCATTCTCTAAGGGTTTGAAGGGATCATTTTAAAACCATGTTGTTGTGCTCATCCTTGCTGCTGCTGCCCCTGGTGCCTCGGTGTGGAAATGACTCCCCAGATGGTCAGTGCTTCACTAGGAAGGTGTTTGCCATCTCTCCTCAATTAAAAGTCTTAGAAGAAATTTTCCCCATCCACACTGTGATGACATTACAGATGGCCAGTGTGACCCTTCTCCACCGGGTGCAGCTGTGCCTGCAGACTCTTCTTTCCGTATTTCCTTCCTTCCAACTGACCTCACTCTCACACTCCATCAGCTCTTTATGGAGGCTGCTTGTTTACTCCTCCGCTTTTTGGACACTCGCATTAAATTATGACATAAGCACTAGCATGTACATGCCCTCATTTCCAGGAGAGGAAAAACTTGGATGTATTTTAAGCTTCTAAATTCTGTTAGATCAATAAGAATTAAACCTCTCCCTCACCCCTGCTTAAAAATATGATGCTGTACTCTGAAAAAAAACACCACCTAATGTCCACCCAACGTCTTCAAAATTTGCACAAGACTCTCTTATGTGATATATAGTATGTTCTTTTTTAAAGGCCTACACAACTATCTTTGTATAAGTAGCATTATTTTGCTCCTGGCACCCAGACCTGAGAATTAAAAGGGGCGTGTGCCTAGTTCCTATTTCATAATTGAGCACTGCCTCTGAAAGGGGAAATAAGTTGTCAGAATCCAAAATGAAGTCACTTCTGTAACTTATTATGGAGTAAACTTTCCCTGTAGCTCCCGTAGCGGTATTGCTATCACTATTCTGTTTGAGGGTGACATGACACACATACATTGAAAACTACACAGAAGAGAGCACTTTTACATTGTATTCACATATGGATACACACAGAACCATTTTAGATAGTGGATCTTTAGAAAAATGGAGAATGATTGTGACCTACATGCTATGCTTGGAGTGTCCCAAAAGGTTCCTTGCTGGGACGCTTTGGTTTGCAGCATGGTGAAATGTTTAAGAGGCCAGGCCTAGTGGAAGGGGTTAGTTCCTGGGGTTGCTTCCCTTAGAGGGGGTTCATATAGCTCTCTAGGGGCCTTGGTTAATTCCTAAGACAGGGAGTTGCTATTTTTAAAAAATGTCCTTGTGTTGCCAACTAGCACCAGGCCCTCAGCAAAGGCCCTGTGATGGAACTGTCCAAATTTGGACTTCCAGCTTCCAAAACTCCAGGTTCACTAAACCTCTCTTCTCTGTTGAGTAGGTAGGTATTGTGTTATAGTAACAAGGAATGGTGTAACACAACATGTAAACTTCACTTTGAGACCACATCAGTCTTCTGAAATCACACATTATGTCACTATAGCCTTCCTTTGGCTTCTTCTTTTTTGTGTGTGTGTGTTTTTGAGACAGGGTCTCACTATGCCTCTCAGGCTGGCCTTAAGTGCACTTTGTAGCTCAGGCTGGTCTCGAACTCACAACAATCCTCCTGCCTCAGCCTCCCAAGTGCTGAGATTACAGGCCTGCTCCACCACGCCCGGCTTGGCTTCTTCTTCTAGCAGACCAGTAAAGAAGTATAAATACAGCCTTCCTGTAAAGATTAGGGACCCTTCAAAAGATCATAATTAAAAAGGAAAAGCAGGATTAGGAGAAGCACCTTATGTGCATAAAGGCATAGCTGTCAAAGTTGCCTCAAAGAATATTGTATAAAAGCCCTCTACATTTTCTATATTCATTATTTTAAAAGGACTAAAGTACAAAAAACAACAACAACAAAAAAAAATCCTGCAAATCCCCAGACCACCTGGATAACAAAAGCTCTTCAGAAAACTTAATCTGTCCTTGATGTAAAAAATCCACAGTTAACAACTTCTTAAAAGTTACTCTTTTACTTCTTGAAAGTTATTACTCTGGCTCAGTTCCTCAAATCTCTTTCTCACATTTCTACATTTTTCCCTAAAGAAATGAACATAAACTCTTCTGAACAACAGTCAAATAGTTGGATCACTATGTGTGCTGAAGGCTGTGCTGACATTCGATCATGGTAGTCATTATGCAATGTACACGTGAGTCTTGAATATATATGTATAACTTTCCTTGAATATATATGTATAACTGTATCTCTATAAACATGGGAAAAGGATGAATTGAAGTACTATTAACACAATACCAGCAATCATCAAAAATTTCGTGTTTCTAAGAAGAAAATGGAAAAATGCCATGCATGATAAAAGCAGAAAGCTTGGTTTTGTATT
Source organism: Ctenomys sociabilis (assembly GCA_004027165.1). NCBI lineage: Eukaryota > Metazoa > Chordata > Mammalia > Rodentia > Ctenomyidae > Ctenomys > Ctenomys sociabilis. The sequence goes on along the minus strand of PVKA01009543.1, from coordinate 26,398 downwards.
CCATCTGACTTGGTCATTTGGTTGAACTGAAGCATTTTTAGAAAGCCACTTAAAATGTACAACATGCATTTAAAGGGGAAGAAGGGATTTCAGTCCTTTCTGTGATCATGTTAAGGCAGGATCTTTTGTGGATGAGCTAAAGGGTAGGACCTCAGAGCTTAAGGCCAGTGCAGGGGCATATTTCTAGTACCTGGCAACCCGAGAAGGGGAGGCAAAAAAATCACAAGTCTAATGCAGGTTTGGGCAATCCAGTGAGAACCTGTCTTGAAGGTTAAAAATTTTGTGGGGGGTGGGGGGGTGGGGAAGGTGGGCTGGGAGATGTAGCTCAGCACTTCTGGGTTCTGTTCCCAGTTACCTCTCCTCCAAATAACTCAGAACTAAGTTAATTTATTCAACAGTTAGTTATTTTTGGTCTATGCAGCAAACACTGATAGATTCTGGAGGGTAAAAGAAACAGCAAAGCCCCTACAATTTAATAAAGCTTCTTCCCTTGAGTAAAAGAAAATTGAGCTAAAGATACAGCTCATGGGATGTGGAGCTTAATCCCCAGTGCCAGGGATGGAGAGAAGGAGGAGGAGGAGGAGAACGAAGAAGAAGAAAGAAAGAAAGAGAGTCTTCAGTGAAACCACACTTTCCAATACTCTCAATGTTGTCACCCCCATATCACATTGCTTATGTACTTGGCCACTTGGCTTGCACTGGCCCATAGAACAACAGTGTAAGCAGAGACTTCCAATGACCTTGTGGGGAAGATCTGTGACACTGTGGTCGGGGAATGCATCCCTGAAGAAGTGAAAGTTAAGGTTTAAATGAAATTAACTCCAAAAATAGAAATTTGAGAAGACATGTGATCAGAGTAAGTGAAAGGCTGAGGACCTGAAGATCTAGGCTCAAACACTGTGAGTCCAAGAAAGGCCAATGGCAAATTGTTTGCATCATCTCTGCTTGAATCACCCATCCCCAGCTAACCTAGAAATAAAAAGTTGCAATACCCAATACTTTTCCACGAGATATTTCACTTTACATTGAAATGTGGCAACACTGCCCCTCTGAAAGTCAGCAACAGACTTAAGAGGTCACAGAGCTCTGATTCTGCTGTCATGGGAAACCAGGAATTGCCATGAAAAAACCCAAGTGGCGTGATGGAAAGGCCACATGAATCAAGCCCCATTACCTCTAGTTTCTCACTCTACTGAGGGGCCAGATGCAAGGGAAGAGGACCAAAGACCTCAGAAAAAGAAACCCAACCATCTGAGCACCCCAGCTGAGTGTATCTCTTCTTGCTCCAAATACATGCAGCCTTTAAAGTTACTATTCAAGTTCAAAGGAGGATGTGCAGAGCTGAGCCAGATCCAGATTTCAGAATTTGGGCAACTAAAATATATATATATATATATATATATATATATATATATATATATATATATATATATATATATTATGTGTTTAGTACAGGGTCTCACTACACAGATCACTGGGATTACAGATGTGTGCCACCATGCCCAGTCTCAATCACCCACTCAGCACAGCCAGGGGGCGGGGCAGCACAGCACACCAGGAATCGAATCCCTGTCCCTGTGTCTGCCTAAGCAGATACTTTAATCTGCTAAGCTATCTGGCCAGCCAAATAGTTGTTATTCTAAGCCACTAAGTTTGGAGAATGTGCAAAAACCTCACCGAGTGGTTCTTATATGGAGGCAATTTTGTGTCCCAGAGGATACTTGGCAGTGTCTAGAGACAGTTTGGATTGTCACATTGCTTGGGGCAGGGACATGTTTACTGGCATTCAGTAAGGAGAGGTCAATCATGGTACTACATGTCCTGCAGGGCACAGAACAAAGACCCACCTGCCCAGAAAGAATATAGAGCAGTGCTGAGGCAGAGAAAATCTGACCTGACGAAGCGTACACTTGTGATGTGGATAGGGACTGGCAGGCTTCCATGGAGGATATGTTGATGTATTTTCCCAAGACCAATACACGAAAATGCCCGTTTTCCCATTCCCTCACCAGCAGCATGTGTTACCTGATACACAGAAAATAATTTAGATGTAGATACAGATGTGTGCCTCCATTTGCCATAGGGATCAATGGCATCATAATGTCAGCGTGTGCAGTGACAGCAGTGGAGGGCAGATGTCCTTCCCCATGTGCAAGCACTGCTGATGGCTCCTTTCTGTGCCCTCCTGGTTCCCCCCCCCCATATGGCTGTTCTTTATTCACTCATCCATCTGCAAAGTCTTTACATATATTAAGGAAATTATTCCTTCATTTATGACTTGAGTTGAAACTGTATTTTGCCTGCTTAGCAGACAGATTTAAACTGGTAAATAGCTAGGAACCAAACTACCAAGGAAGGCACATTTAAGTGAAAAAATATATGTATAAGCTGAGACTTGAACTGGTGAAAGAAACTAACAAATTATGTGCTGGGAGAAAAAACAACTAGTATTAGCTGCCAAGAACTACGTTGAAAGGCATGAAGAGAGCAGGCTCCTGGGAGCAGGCCGTTGAGTGGAGGCTGCTGCAGGCAGGGACAAGGAAGCCCTGTTGAGAGACCAGAGGTGAAGCCCTAAGCTCTACTTCTGAACCTGAATGACACCAACGCGTAAGGTCAGACTCTAGGTCCAGTATTGAAGTTGCCTTTTACTTTCTGAGCTACTTGAACCTCTTCGCCCAAAAGTGGTTGCCAAGCAACGTGCTGGCGGCATGCTCTCCGCGACCCAGGCTCTACTCGACCACTGACCAGCCGCGTGACTGGATCTGTTACTCAACCTCTGTGCCTCCATTTCCCCATCTGTAAGAAGACAGTAATGGTGCCCACTTCCCAGAGCTGTTAGGGCGCTGCCTTAAGCGATGGCATACATATAGGAGACTGCCTAGTACACACAGGAATACAGTTTCAGTTATTCTCTATTATTAATGAACACTAATACACTAATATTATCATCCTGTTTAAAACAATTAACAAAACATCTGAAAATTTTGCAATCACCTGTTAGGGATAACTGTGCTCACTTCACAGATGTGGAAACTGAGGATCACAGGAAGTCAGTAAGGCCCACTCTCTCTCATCATTTTCAGGTTACCGACAATATTAAAGGAAGTTTTCTTTACATGGGAAGACTGGAGGAAAAACATCTTCCTCACTCGCGCAACTGGAAAACCATCTTCAGCTGTGGTCAGGATCAGAAATTCTGCAGCTGCCGAGCGCGGCAGGGATGTTGGCAGGTAGATCAAGAGATGGGGAATTTGGTGAAGTTTTAGGGGGAACTTGGTGTTTTCACCTTCCCGTTGTGCTCCCGGCGTCTATCTCAGCAGTGTGCACTCGGATCTTTGCCCTCTTTAAGCATTTGTTGAATGAATAAAATGAATAATAAAAACTGTCCAAAGTGAAACAGGATGCTCCAGGCCTGTTGCGCCTGGGCTGTGTCCCACCAGCAGTTACGGCCACCTGTCTGATAACAAAATCAGAATAAATGCATACGGACCCTGAACTGTCTCCTCAGAGTCCTCAGGAAAAAGATTATCTTAGTGAAAATGCAAGAAGATAAATTTCTCTCAGAACTGGTAAGGACTGAATACTGACTCCAAAATTTGCTAGAGGAAAAAGGACTTTTAAAAAAACCTTTGGTAAGCGCTTTTTTTTACATGTGAGTCATTGTTTCTGCAGTACACAAGTTTCCAGAGGCAAATCCAAGCTATGTCCCTTTATTCAGTAAAATCCAGTAAAGGGAAACATAAGCAGCTTGCCTCAGCAGGATTTGAAAAGAAGAAAAAAAAAAGGAAATAAATAAAAATGCAGTAGTCCTAAGAGGCATGGACAGCGTGCAAACATTATGGAAGTTTAAGGTTTGAGAACCCATGACATGCCATCTACTACTCAGAGAACTGAAGTTTCAGTGGGAAAATGACTTCCAAGATTTAAGGTGTTGGAGCCTTAAAAGCCAGCATTCATAATCCTACCTTCTTCCTTCACTCATTATTTGAATCTGATAGGCTTCCCGAATCCTCCTTACTTCAACTTTGTCCAATGTACACTTTTTTTTTTTTTTTTTTTGACGGAACCAGGAATTGAACTCAGGCCCTTGCATTTGCCAGGGAAGCACTTATTCCACTGAGCTATGTCCAATGTAAATCATGAAATGGAGACAAATAACACACAAGGTTGTGACACACAACATGCAAAAAAGCCCACACAACCCAGATGCAGCAGGCCTGGAGCATCCTGTTTCATTTTGGACAGCTTTTATTATTCATTCACTAAAGAGTGAAAGAGGGCAAAGATCCAAGTGTGCCTTGCTGAGATAGATGCCAGGAGCACAACGCAAAGTTGAAAGTGCCAAGTTCTCCCTAAAACTTCACCAAGTTCTCCATCTCTCAAGTTGATCTACCTGCCAACATCTCTGCCGCACTCTGCAGCTGCAGAATTTCTGATCCTGACCACACTTGAAGATGATTTTCCAGTTGCCTGTGTGAGGAAGATGTTTTTCTTCATACAAGGCTATGACACACAACATGTCCACGGTATCTGGTACATTTTTGGTACTGAATTTCTTGTTCCCAAATCGCACAATCCAAAGAGCCATATATGATAGTTGCAATTGACCAAACATTCAGCGGTTTGCCTCATGATCGTGGAAGTCTTCCATCCCTGGAGATGTTTTATTGAAGAGGCTACATCTGCAGGTAATGACACAAATGATGCTTCCTGTGAGCCAGGCACACAAATGTGTGTTTTATGCAAAGAGATTGATTCTGTGGATCCACACAATGCCCCTATGGAGAGATGTTATTACTACCCTTACTTTATAGATAAGGAAACTAAGACAGAGTAGCTAATTAGTTTGCAAAAATTAGACTACTAGTAGATACCAGAAACTTGCACCCTGGGAGCCTTGGGTGTGAACCACTGTCCCAACTTCCCACATTGGTGGGAAGGAAACTGACTAATGTGGGTGTTGTTGGCGTCAGTAATTCTGAGGTCACTTCCCGAACAGGGAAATCATAGGCCCTTAAGCTCAGAAAGATGTGACAGAGAACATAGAACAGTCAGCAAGAGATACCTGAACCTGGTGAAGCCAGAGTGGAATCTCCCATGCTGGGGACAAAACACCACACAGGGAGGGTGGAACAGCAAACTGGAGATGTTTCCAAAAGCCAGACCCTAGGTGTCACCTCTTTGAGGAAGTAGCGCATGCTTTCATTTATACCGGAAATAACACTGTCAGCAGCAGGGCTGCTCACGCTGCGTACTGCAGGGGCACTGGCGCATGAAGAGGGGAAAGGCCAGAGCTGGCAGAGCAGCGTGTGTGTGCCGACGTGTCATGCACACCGTCATGGTGCGCCTCCTTGCTGCAGGCCGCATCCGGCAGCTGTTCCTAGGAGGTTTGACAGATAGGAGGTTCGAGGCTCAGGCTTGGAGCAGAGGAGGGAGCAGCCGCATCGCTAGGGGACTTGCAGCTTCGGTCCATAGTTCCTATCACCAGTTTAAGTTTGGGGTTTGTATCTTGAGGGACAGAATAACAAGACGAATGGGACCGAAAGTACTTTCCTTTCCTTGCTTCCCTCTGCCGTGGAAGTACAAACATTCAACATCTCAAGTTAACTCTCAAGTTCCTAGCAATGAAGTCGTTCTGCCAGGCAAAATAATGTGGGTAGACATGTGCACATTAGTGAAGAAAATATTCTCACAAACTGTTTTGCTGACACTCTTACCAACTGGACGGGACTCGTACATCTTCATGAAATAGATATGAAAAATGAGTGCCAAGGGAAGGTAAACATCGCTCAAACAGTATTCGGTTTGTTTCAAGAAAAATAAACATTTCCTTCTTCGAAATTTTTTGTATCATTAGTCCACATTATTTATAAATTCTGCCTTATTCAAACTCCCTACTGACCCTCTCAAACCCAGCCCCAGATTATTTTCTGGTTGCAATAGAAAAGAAGTTAAAGGTCAGAACAGGCCAGAGCCTGCTGCAGATTTCAAAAGTTTCACAATAAGAAATACTCAGGAACCACACAGCATGTTTGGCTGTCTCCTCATCTGAACAAACATTGCAAACAGGTTGGGAATCACAGGAGAAAACGAAACATAGACAATTAAGGGACAATAAAGAACAATTGTGAATTTTGTCAGGTCTGATGACAGCTTGATAACTTTTAGAGTTCCCATTGAAGTATTAGGGGTGAAATGTTATGATATATTTATAAGACTTTAGCACAAAATAATAAGTGAAAATGTATGGCAACACATTAAAAAATGTTAGCTTAGCATTAGGGGTATATGGGTGCTCATATTACTATTTTCTGTGTTCTGTAAATTAAGTTCTTCAAATGGAGAATATTAAAAAACAACACTCCTTTCTCACCTTTGCCTATTGTTCTGCTTTCATCTTGACTCACTTTCGTGCTTAAAAAACTTGGTGTACAGGTGACATAAATTGAACAAAAGTCCTGATGTCACATTTGAATGAAGTTTCATAACTATAATCCTCTGCAATCACACTCCTCCTCAACCCATTTGCGAAAAGTATTCTGGGAGTTCTTTTTTCTTTTCTTTGTTTTTTTTTTTTTTTTTTTTTTTTTTTTTTTTTTTTTTTTTTTTTTTTTTTTTTTTTTTTTTTTTTTTTTTTTTTTTTTTTTTTTTGTCTTTTTAAGACAGGGTCTCACTATGCAGTTCAGGCTGGCCTCAAGCTCACTTTGTAGCTCAGGCTGGTCTTGAACTCACAACAATCCTCCTGCCTCAGCCTCCCGAGTGCTGGGATTACAGGCATGAGCCACCACGCCCAGCCCTCTTTTTTCAATAAGTTTTTTTTGTTTTTTTTGTTTTTTTTGTTTTTTTTTCCTTTTGACAACATTTCAACCTTACAGGGGTTGTGTGGTACGAAAACTCCTGTGTGCCTGTGACCTGGATTAATCATCAATTACTAATGTTTTGCCACATTTGTGTATCTTCATCTGTTTGCACAGAAAGATACATTTGAAAATAAATGCAGATGTCATTTCTTTTAATGTCTACACACTTCTGTGTGTATATCCTGGAAATGGGCTTTTTTTTCATTACAAAGCATAATCTATACTCAGGACTTTCAACTTGCTCAACCACGTCCTTTATAGAATCCTTCCCCAGTCTAGAACTCAGGACCCAGCCATGGCTCATACATTTGGCATGTCCTTTCAGTCTCTTCATCTGAACAACTCCGCTTCGTCGTCCTGTCTTTCATTGAAGAAACACTGAACACTGCAGGCCATTGTTTCATGTGATGTTCCTTAAATGAGACAGAAAAGCTAATAACCATCTACAGTGCCCTCTGTCCATTCTGCCTTTCTCTTCTTCAGCAATGCTAGAATTACTTTTAGAGGATAGGAGAAAGCTTGAACTGTTGCACTTTGGGAGTCTACATAAAGAACATGATTCTGCAGAGCAAGGTGCAGACACTCTCCACTAATGGGCACAATTAAATCTGCGTGACAGTATGAGGTGTTAGGTAGACAAAAAGAAATTAAAACCTGTAAGAATTTAGTATAGAAACATATTGCCAAAACAACTTCTAGCAATCTTTACAAGTTCAGGTTTCTTTTTATTTGTTTGAATTTTTAAGTACATTTTTTATCTGAAATATACAGGATGCATTTATGCAAAAGCAAGTGCATCATATAACTTGAAATATTTTCCAGAATTTGATTATTAGAGGGAAACTTTGAGATCATCTACTTCAACAGGATGATCCTAATTTTTTTTTTTTTTTTAATTGTGCCTAACTCAGCCTACCAGCAGCACGTGACGCTAGGGATCAACTACGGTCACTGCACGTTTGCCTAAGCTTGCCTAGCAGGCACTTTAGACCACTGAAATATCCCATTGGCCCCCCTTTTTTTTTTGCTTCTTCAAAAAAAAGACCAAGATCCCAGCTACAAAAAAGGTTGAGGCAAAATAATATTCAGACAAATGCATGTGGATATTTATACAAGGATGTTCACCCAGGGCTGTTTATAATAATAGAAAGAAAATGATCTCAATGTTCCTTAATGAGTTTGTTTTTAAAAGCTCATTTGTTGATTCAAAACTGTTTGCCAGGAGGGAAATAAATGCAAAGCTATCTTGAGATTCCACTTCCTGTTAGAATGGCAAACACCAAGAATGTGAGGCAGTACAGCCCCCATGGAAATCGGTGTGGATATTCCTTAGAAAAGTAAAAATAAGAATGTCATTTTGTCCAACTATACTACCCTTGGGCATATTCCCCAGAGTATTAGAAATGTGGCTTTTTTTTTAAGAGATGTGATATTTTAATACTTTGTGCACAGCCATCTTAAACTGGCACAGTTTACAATAGGTAAACTGTGGAAACAGCCAAGATGCCCATCAATAGAAGAATGGGTCAGGTAAATGTACAATTGTTATGTTAAGCAAAATAAGGATGATTTAGAAGGATACACATTGAATATTTTCTCTTACACAAGAAACCTAAAATTACATACATACATACATACACACATACATACACACTTGCATACCTAGGAAACTAGAAAGTAGGCTCTTAGCAATACAGAGGAGGCTTAGAGTGAGTGTGGAGAGAGAGAGAGATTAAAACGGCTGCAAATTGTCACGATATGTCACAAACTGTATGTGTGCCCGTTCCCCAAAGTGAACTCCACTACTCCGCATTACTAGCATGTACTTCTAGAGGTAAATGAATGAAATACTGTGAAAAATCATTTTGTTGATAACCTAGATTATCCTTAACTCATGATGCAAATACCTACTTGGCAAAAAAAATTCACCAACTATAAAACGGAAAAGTAAATTCTAAAATAGCACACCATTTCTGTAAAAGGAAATGCGCATGACCCTGTGTGGCTGTGGGGAGAACAGCGGGTGATAAAAATACCAAAGCATCACTAGCAATGGCTTCTACTCAAGACTAGAATTGATTTTATTTTTCTAATTCAGTGGCTATAAAACAGAACTTTCTTGCCGAAACCCATTTTAGTTTTTCAATTTTTATTATTTTGTCAGTACGTGTTTGCAGTGCGCAATAATAGCATTCAAGAGCTGGTGAGATAGGACAGCAGACTAAGTGCCTACTTAGGCAAGCCCAGGGATGGTGGTTCAACCCCTGGCACCATATGCCATGCCAGTCCTGCCCCCAGTGCACACTGAGCTGGCCACACCAAAAAGAAAAAAAAAAAAATATATATATATATATATATATATATATATATATATATGTGTGTGTGTGTGTGTGTGTGTGTGTGTGTATACAAAAATGTTACACCCTATATATGTGTATATATAGGGTGTAACATTTTTGTGGGGACTTGGAATATGTCCATAGCATCTAAATTCTTTGCTCATCTTCTTCTCTTCTCCTACCTCTCCTGCCCTCCATCTCTTCGTTTCCTTCCCTTTCGCAGAAGGCCTAGCTTCCCACTTTTTCTTGTCTGCCTCTCATTCCACTCTGTATTCACATTTTGGGTTTCTCATAGAAAAGATACCGCGCATTCAGTTTGCCAATGGCTCGCAGAGGCTTTTCGTGTCTGTGTTCATTACAGAGATTGGCCTGTGGTTCTCTTTTTTCAGTTGGATCTTTGTCTGGTTTTGGAATCAAGGAAATGCCAGCTTCCATGAATAGCTCTGGGAGTACTGCTTTCCTTTCGACTTTATTAAAGGAGTACTGGTGCTATAGCTTCCTCAAAATTCCTATAGAATCAGGTTGTGAATCCATCAGGTTCTGGGTTTTTCTTATTTGATAGGTTTTTATAAATTGTTACTTCAAATTTATTGCCTTATTGGATTATTCAGGGTTTTTAAAGCTTCTTGTTAAGTTTTGGTAATGCGTATGTGGCTGCCTCCTGGTTACATCCAGATGTCTCCCCCAAAGCCTTTTATGTTCATAGGGGGACTTTGGGGAGGTGACTGGATCATGGGGACACTGGTACTTGTCATGAAGCAGTCCACAGAGGAGTTTACAGCTCACTGTGATTTGCAAGACAAAGCCTCACAGGAGCAGATGGGTCTCTGAGGGTAAGGCTGGGAGGTTCTTCCTCCCTCTTTCCCTCCTTAATCTCTCTGAGCTCTTTCCCCCTGCAGTGCCTCCCTGCTCTGGAGCCAGCCAACTGTGGACTACACTGTCTACAAACCGTGAACCAAGTACATCTTTTCTCTGCAGAGCTATGTCAGGTATTGTACCCCAGTGATAAGAAAGTAACTAAGGCAATGCACTGACAGTTTAATTCTTTTTTTTTTTCCTTTCCCTCATCCTTCTCCCACCTCAGTTTTACTTTCACTGATGAATACTCACCACCACCTGAAGTATGTTGCACAATGTTTGAAAATGTTACAGAAAACAATATTTTAATGTCCAAGATCAGAACTGCATTGAGTAACAGGGAAGAAATCTATCTCTCACAGGGGAATTATATACTAAGACTAGATCTGGAGGAGAATAGTCTCATTTACTTGACAAACTTGTTGTAGGGATTGTTTTCCATGGATGGAGGGATGGATGAACAGAGTAGTGGATTGATGAATGGTCAAATAAATGACCTTAAGGACATAGAAATGTGCCTCCTGTTATTCTCTAAAGGACTGAAGATGACTAGGAGGAAATGTGCACTGTTGTCCGATCCTAGGTTTCTGTTCTTTGATATGTATGGCCAACTTTCACACAAACCAGATTTCTTCATGTACTTAATAACACTTTGGGGAAATAACTTCAGGGCTCTGCCCTGCCTGAACTTCCATCCAATTTATAGTCCTATATTATAGATTGCTCTCAGCCAGCACCAAGGCTTGAAGGAGGGGAGACCCTTTGAATGGTGAAAATCATAACTATTTAAGTAGTTCTTCATCTCTGGAAGGTACCAGGTCCATTTTACAATGTGCAGAAAGCTAGGCCTCATGCCCTCATGGGGGAAAAAGCCTACTCTGCTACAATATCAGAAGATTAATAAGTTTCTAGAACCCCATCGCGTGGTACAATTGAGGGTCACCAAGTCTATGTTGAGAATTTCTAAACTATGCTACAGTGAAAGTGACTGGTTCTGTCATACTAACCACAAGCACTTTGATGCCTTATATTTCTATCTGATGTAGAGAGCCCTGCCTACATTGAATAAAGCTGAAGTAACTGAACCCTGAAAATTAGGAGGAAGTCACCCGGGCATGGTGACTCCTGCAATCCTAGTACTTAGGAGGCTGCGGGAGAAGAATCTCAAATTCAAGACCAGCCTGGATGACTTAGTGATAGCTTATTTCAGAATAAAATAAGAAAGGGCTGGACATGCAGGAATTTGATCTCCAGTACTAGGAAGAAAAGAAAATCTAATGAAATTAGGAAGAGGCTAAAAGTTAACAGATATTTCTCCAAGTTAATCATTTGAGTTGTAACAATGCCTTTCAGAATAAGTAACTCACCACCATTCCAAATGGTGAATTAAGGACAAGAGTCCACGATTCTTTACAAAGAAAACTAAGGGTGTATTCATTTAGATAACAAATCTATATTGAATTTCTGCTGTATACCGAGGCTTGTTCCAGGAGCTAAGGACACGACAAAGAACAAGACTGACAAAGTGTCTGAAACTTACTTTCTCCTTGAACTGGGGGAGGGAGACAATTAACAAATAGTTAGATGACACAGTGCCACATTGTAATAAATGCCTAAAAGAAAAACACAATAAAGAGAATGAAGAGGAGGCTGTGTGACAGAGGACAGTTTGTCAATCCTAACTGGGTAGTAGAATAATCACATCTGCTGGGAAGATCTAATACCTTCGATAGAGATTAATATGGCTTCAGACATATAGTGTACAGCCATTGATTTTGTACATTTGTCCTTCTTTTTTAACCCCAATCAGGAAAGAAAGATAGTTGTGCCTTCACCTGTAGTAAATAATAGGAGAGCCTGCCAAATAGCTCAGCAGATTAAAGCACCTGCTTAGGCGGACACAGGGGATAGGATCCCCAGGCCTGCCATGCCAGCCCCACCCCACAGGTGCTCTGAGACAGTGATTGAGACTGTGCGTGGTGGTGCACGCCTGTAATCCCAACACTTGGAAGGCTGTAAACAGGAGAAACACTGCTAGTCCGATCTGTGTAGTGAAACCCTGAACATACAGACCCTTCCCTAAATACAGAAAAAAAAGTAAATAATATTAGGGGCTGGCAAGATAGCTCAGCGGTCTAAAGTGCCTACCTAGGCAAACTTAGGCAGGCTTAGGGCACTGCAGTTCAATCCCTGGCACCACATGCCACACCTGCCACGCCCTCAGGGCAGGCTGAGCTGGCCTAATAATAATAATAATAATAATAATAATAATAATAATAATAATAATAATATACATTTGCTGATTTTGCACCAGGGCTAGCTGAACTCTCATCTCTCTGCCACAGTGTACTCCAAAGAGATCCAGGCCTCTGGACATCCTCCAAAACACCGTGCTCCCTTACACTGATGCCAGCGTATTCATCAGACAGGGTGAGCGAGGAGTGGCTCATGCTGGAGGTTTTGGTAAGATCCATATGCTCCAGAGGGTGAGAGAAACCCTGAGAAAATTCAGAACTCCCTATATTTATAATGTTTCAAGGGACCGAGAGTAAAGAGGTATGCTGGGCTATCCTTCCAAGTAAGGGACTAATCATTGCATCTTGTATCTCTTAACAATGATGACAAAAGCACGATGTCCACTGGGCCTCTTTAGGTTATAAAGCCACACGTTCCCCACCTAGAGACATGGCTTAGGCTCATAAACTGAGTGGCACCGTAGACTGCCACCCTCAATGAGCCTCAGAGCAGGAAAGGGCTCTGAATCAAATCCAGCCTCAAGTGGAAGCTGCCCTCCCACCATGTGACCTGTCAGGCCCCACAACGCCAGAGATACATGTAGAGGGACAGCAAGCGAGAATGAGAGTGCTTTCTGCTCAGTGTTGCCTCTGTGCCGAGCCTCACACTGTGCCCTCAGCAGGCTGTTCCACTTGCTCTCAGCACAGTAGCTTCTGGGTGGCCTGGGCTGTGACGGGGTTTTGGACCAAGATCTGCTCCCACAACCTCTTTGACACAAAACTCTGTCTGGGACAAAGCTACATTGGATCCTGGGCAGTGAATTAAACTCTTTTTAAATCCCTAGAGAGCGGTTTTGAGGCTCAATTCAGAAAACAAGCAGACTCATATCTACAATATGTACCTTTTCCTGAGAATAAACCACCACCCTTCTATGATACAATCAGCCCCAAGTAGTCAGTCTCTCCCCTGGTCTCTCTGGCTAGCAGTTGGACATTGGTTTTGGCAGCCTTGGTGAGTGGGACATGTAGTTCTTATTCTCTGGATGACCTCTGTCCCTTGCATATGTCCATCATGTCAGCACTGGCATAGCCAGTGACAGGAGCTGGTTGTTGATCATTTGTTGACTTAGTTTTCTGTACCTCTTCTGTAGGAGTTCCCTGGTACACATTGATATTCCTATACATCTATCCACATGCCTCTTCCTAGACCTCCAATATCTTCTCCTACCAGGTCCCTGGCCACCTTCTCAGGCCATTTGCCATTCCCCATGAATTGGTATATATTGCAGACTCAGGCCTCCTCTTTCCATTGAAAGTGAATGCATGACAAGTGCAGTGCTCACCAAAGTTCAACCCACAGGGAGGACTCTCCTTTGCCTTGTCTCTCAAGGTCACCACTGAGTGAACTGTGCCATCCACCTCAAGCTGTATTCAGATGCAGGTTGGCCCTGTCTATGAAGGAAGCTCAGACTTATTCTTTATGCTTTGGTTGGTCTCACAGTGCCGCTATATAGTCATGGTGATTACTGGGGTAGGAGCACCAAGACCAGTGGTAGATACCATGGAGTCCGGGTTACTAATCATGCAGCCTCAGCGTACTGAACTGATGCACCACTCAAGGGTGGCCCTCCTGCGTGGGATCCACTCTACCGAGTCACTGGCTCTGATTATGGGGATTTTTGCCGAGCACTGGCTTCCCGTATATGCTGTCAACGATGTCAGTCTTTGTCAGTCATCTCTAGCTAAGGATAAGCCCAAGTGGGCAATGAACACAGCCATTCTTCTGTCACATGCCAATTCACTTGTCAATCCCACTGTCTGTGCTTACAGGAACTAAGATTTCCGCTATACTTTTCACAAAATCGTCTCCAGGTATGTTCTCTGCCAGACAGATATCAAGAGTGAGAGTGGCCAGACCAGAATGCAGCCAGCTTTCAGCATGGGATTATGACCCAGGCTCTAGCCTCTTGGAGAGAAGGCACAGATCCAAAAGAAACAACAGGACAGGAAAAGACAGGCTGATTCTCCAGATGAAAAATAGCCACAGCTCACAAGCCTGTTGCTGCCCCATGGGTACCTGCCTAAAGTTCCCACATAGCTAGATAACACGTGCATGCAGTTAGCAAGCTCTAAGGACAGATAAATGCATTTATGGTCTTATTTGCCTGTTTTTAGTGTGCAGATGATGCTGACAGCTCGAATGGATTTGAACACTTTGGAAGTGTTCATGGTAAAAATGACTGAAACTATTATGAAATACTGTGAACTATTATATTGCAAATATTTTAACAGAGGCAGTGGGAAAACAAAAATCAGCTACACTAATCTATTTGCCCTTCTGCTTGCCTCTCCAAAACAGTGGGGGTTTTTAACCGGCATGCTTTGCTGGGGTTGGGTGAAAATGGTGGCCTTATAACCAACAAGTGAGGTGAGCTTGGGCATGCTGTTTAAAGACCTTGCATCTCAGTTTCCTCACCTGTAAAGTGGGAATAATAGGAGACTTGTCTCATAAACTATGTAAAAATTAAATAACAGAGTACATACATGGAGTTTAGCACCCTCTATGGCATGTGCTTAACAATTTGTTTCAGTCTTACCAAAAAGCCTGTGACAGATTCACAACTAGTGATCCACTTATAACATGCAGATGAATGGAGCCAGCATGGTACTGCCTATGGAGGGCCCACATGAAGATGGTTACCAACAATTAAAGGAGAACTGGGCAGGAAGAACTGGAGTTGAGAAGAACAGTTGGATCTCCCAGAGCTGCTGGTTCTCCTAAAGAAGCTTGTTATGCTGGCTTTCCTGAAATGAACTTGGCTATTCTCATTGTTGGGGAGCTCAGGAGCTTGTTATTGTGGAGAATGACAATGACACTTTTTGAAGGAACCCTGGTTCTTACTTTGACTGTTGCTTCCTGGCTCCAGTGCAGATCCTGGAGCCTGCTCACACAGATCTTTCAACCCAGTGGCATAGATTTTCTAGCTTCCACCCCTGACCATTGGGTCTTCCCAGTGAAGATCTGTCAAACAGAGAGATCACTGTCATGAGACACTGTCACAAGCTCTAGGCCTCTAAGTGGACTCATGGGAGGCACTGTTATGGACTCTAGGGCTTCAGCTGAACTCATGCAGGACATTCTTGTGGGATCCAAGCCCACAGCTGGATCCTTTAGGTCTTTAGTATACAAACAGATTTCCAGCGCTTTTTGGTACTTGACTCTTTGGGTCACTACTATAAAACAATCCTATCAATTATGTGTCCTGTATTAAATTGTTTTCCTTGAAAACCCTGAGTATGACAGAGCCATTTAGTGATAACCAGGAATCAATGCTGAAGACTCTTCACAATCTATGTAAAGCAGAACTCCCTTTCCTTTCCTCTTTTCTGAGAAAAAAGCAATCATGTATTGTTGCTGTTATCCTTATCGGAGGGGACACAGTAATGGGAAAATCATGCAAAAATCCAGGCATGACCTTTGGTGCCAGAATGTTGGAACACTGGGATCCACCTGGAACGGAACAGGAGCTGAGAGTCCCACACTAGCCAGGGCACAGGATGACAGCACCAGCTGAGACCCTAGAGGGATAACTTTCAACCCAGGAATGGAGGCCACAGTTACTGGCACTTTCTTGTAAATTTTCCTGATAAAATTTTGCTTATTTGGTACGCGGCTTGCTATGGTTATAAAATGACAGGAACAAATTATGCAATGGGTGGCCCCGATCTATTAAAGTGGCCCTAAAGTGTATTCCTTTGAGGTAAAACTGTGATGGCACATACCTAGGTCTCAAGAATCCAGCAGGCATTCTGAGTTGAGATTGGGCTCGGTCTTCCCTGTATTTCCTTATGACCCAGGAGGGATACCACATGGCCCCAGTGTCAGCGCTTGGTGAAGACTGAGGACTTCTAATACCAGTAAGTGTTTGCCTAAAGGATTTAGAATAATTTACTTCAACATGATAAAATGAGTTGAAATTTGGAGTCTCAAAGCCTTCAAGTCCAAAGCTTTCCTCCAGCAGTGAGTAGCTTTGTGTGCTTGACTATGTTAAGCACTTGCAGAACCTTGTAAAACAGGAATGGAGCATCTGCATTTACTTCTTTAGGGTTGTTGTGAAAATCAAATAGATTAAAAACACAGGAATATTCCATGAACTGTCACACATAAAGATGTTTCAGTACTAACTAAATGAAGACCCTAGAGTGAAGCTTCATGCAATTGTCTTAAAGAAGTTTTTTTTCTCTCTCTTAGAATGAGTTTAATGAACTGAATTAGAAAGTGACACACCCCAACAACCCACCAACTTAATGAGCACCCCTAATAAGAACTTTGAAAATAGCATCAATTTAAACACAATTTCTAAAAAATTAAAAAAGAGGCCAGGGAGATAGCTCAGTAGAATAAGCGCTTGCCTGGTAAGTGCAAGGGCCTGAGATTAATCCCCAGTCCTGCCACACACACAAAAAAGGAGAATTTCTTATACATCTATTTACCTTCCTTCATAAATTTCAGTAGGAAATACTATACTTGAATTTTAATCATATAAATAAAAATTTACCTGATGTTTCTGACACTTTTTTATTATTAATTTTATTGTAAAACGAATAACAATGAGACAGTTTCAAAACAGGTTAGTAGGACAGTTATAATATACATTGCATATTGTTGTCTTCTTGGTAGTTATTTATAATGCAAGATGCAGACATGATACCCTGTCAAAACACTATTAGTACAAATCTCATTGAATTAACAGAAAGTAGCTATATATCTATCCTAACTATTTTGTGTAAAGAGATACAAAATGGTCCTTCATTTGTATCCCCTTTTTTGTTTAGTTTTGTTAAAATGGGTATTTCATTGCCATTTAAATACTGTAGGTATGTGGATTCAGCAAAATAATTCTATGTAGTCCAGTACATAATAGTAGTGGATTATCTGTAGGACTGGCAATGTCAGAAGTGTCAAGCCTTTTACAGCTCAGCATATTAATACAGCTTTACTTTTTATACCTTGTTTTTAGACTTTTCTGCTGGATGGTTAAGACCAAGCTAAAACAAGACCTATAAACAAGAAATGTAACGTCTATATCTGCCAAGGTCAGTCAAGTCCCCTCAGGATTTATCCTGAAACCCTGTTCCACAGTTTGTAGATCTTTTGTCAGTGTCAGCCATGTGCATGAGTCACAGCCATTGCCTGACCAGTTTGCTCTCTATGAAAGCCTGAGACAATGTTTTCTCTCCATGTGACTCTCCTTAGACACACTCTACATTGTTGATCATTTTCCTCATTGGCCCCATAATCTCCTTGATCAGAAAATTTGGGACCCCACTTAGTTCACTTTTTTGTTTTAAGTTTTGTTTTGTATTTTTGTGGGGGAAGAGGTCTTGCTATGTAGTCCAAATGGGCTTTGAGCTTGCTGCATAGTTCAGGTTGGTCTCAAACTTGCTATGCCCTACCTTAGCCTCTTTAGTGCTAAGATTACTGGCATCTGCCACCAGGCCCTTGACTGATGTTTAAAATGACATGGCCTGGTCATTTGTTTTCTAAAAAGTAAAATAAAATAAAGTTTAAATTAGTAGTCAGTAGTATAGGAAGAACTTTACGTTCTTCCTTAAATAGCATCAAGCTGGAGATAGTTCAAGGATGTGAACAATGGGAACAGCAATGTGATCTGTGTCATACTGAAGCTCTGCTCTGTGAAGGACATTTTCAGTAGCATGGGAAAGGTTGACATCTCTGAGCAATATCAGAGCACACAGGAAAGGTTGCTAAGTATTTTTCAAGCTGATTTTTTTTTTAACCTATTAAAAGATCTAATAGGAGTGAGTGAGACAGCTCAGCAGTCTAAAGCACCTGCTTGGGCAAGGTTAGGCAGGCCCAGGGGGCTGCGGTTCAATCCCAGGCAGCACATGCCTCGCCGGCCCCTCCCTGAGAGTGGGGCTGAGCTGGGCAGTAAACAAATAAACAATGAAAAAAATAAAAATCTGATAGGTAATGCTTCCGTTTCCCTGAAGTTGCTCTTCTCAGTTGTTAGAAGTGAAACATCAGGGCTGGGGACATGGTCCAGTAGAATAAGCACTTGCCTGGCCCTGAGTTCAATCCCCAGTATTGAAAAAAAAAAGGAAAAAATAAGCAAAACATCAGTTGTTCTATACTTACATTCATAATTTTTGCTTTTACATATTTCATAAATGAACTGTTTCCCCATCCTTTATCTCTGTTAATATATTTAAGTGGGGCAATGAAGAGCCCCTTATTTTATTAATATATTAATTTTTACATCTTAGGAATGCACTTTAACAAGCTGGGCACAGTCTACCTGAGCCTTTTCATGTAATGTAGCAGGCTAAAATTCACTATATTGTATAGTCATAATTTATAAGCACTTTAAACATGTTTCCATTTTTATCTGTTCTATCTTTAAAAATGCCATATTCCTTTGTAAAGAGTATGAATAAAATATTAAGTGTGATACATTTCATTCTCTACAGAATATTTTTCACTTTGCTGAAACCTAATAGATTTCAGCTTAGAATGTTAGCTCTAAGATTATTATCATTATTAGTATTAAGCTTTAATCACTTTTAAAATTGCTTTTCCCTGTGGAAAAGAAACCTAAATTTGTTTCATGTGCTATAAGGTTTGTAGCATTTTAAAAAGAACTTTTCTCTCAATATAAATATCTTTTTTTCTTCTGAATTATGTAATTAATAAAGCTATGCAAGAGAAGCTATTGATTTAAAAATACATGGCAACACAAAAGGGTTTTGTTTTCTCTTGCTTTGAGGAAATTCAATATAGTGTTTTCAAAAGGTTGGCAGAGCACCAATGGGGAGAAAAGGAGGGCTCTGTGCCCCAGTTTTTAATGCTTGAAACTGAACTTGAATTCTAGGTCATCCACTATGCATGGTAGTTAGGCCTTTGGCTTACAATAGTTTGCATAGATAGAAAGAACATTAAAAAATAAATGTCTTGTAATATTTCTAAGACATACATGTAGCGCTGTAGTAAAGCACTCGCCCTGCATGTGTGAGGCCCTGGAGCATGGAGAAGGAGAAGGGAAAGGAGGGAGAAGAGAAGGTGCAGGAGAGAACAGAGAAGAAGGAAAGAAAAAGAGAAGATGAGAAGGTGGAGAAGAGCCCCGGGGACACCACAACTCACTCCACAGTAACATCTGACTGCTTGTTTAAAATTCTCCACATCCCAAAACACAGTAGTCCTCAGCTCTTGGATGCAGAATAATTTCAGGCTTTTATGGGAGATTGCTTCCCAAAGGGAACTACAAGTGCAGGGCACTATTTTGCTATGTATCTATTCAGAAGTAGCCATGCAGACCTCCTCTCCAAAACCAGCTCATTGTTGAGCAGCTCATTATGTCTGGCTGCAGTGCCAGTGTATGTCTACACCAGCACAAAAGAACTAGGAAATCCTAATGATAGCAAGAACAGAACAATTTAATTTTTAAAAAGAAAAGAATATAGCTCTCTATGTGGAGTGGAGTTTGGTTCATCCCATCTCATGGTGGCGTCACCCACGTGACTAACCACAAGTTCAGTAGAAGGGATGAGTGGCTACTAGGTTTTCATCAGCTTCCCCGGGCTTGGCTCACAACTTGGAGGAGCGGTTTAATCTGCTTGGCTCATAGTTTCTGGGGATTCAGTCTGTGGTCCTCTGGGTCTGAGAGAGAGTCATCTTGGTGGATGACTTGGCAGGGTAACGACATTCAGTTTGTGGTGGCTAGAAAGCAAAGCAGGGGGCCGAGGCAGGGAGAAAGGGGCAATGGACCACAAACCCCACCTTCATCACCTGCCAGAAACATGCAGAAATGTGCTCTCCTCAGCAGCTCTCGTGCTATTCACGTTAACGAAGTCCAGCTTATCTGCCATTTGCTCTTTCATACTTCTCTTTGCAAAGGAGAAGAATGGAAACATGAACTTAAGTATTTAACAACATGGCGCATACCAGGAGACTTCTTTCTGAGAAAAGCTATCAGCAGTTCCCACTTGTATCAGTCAGGATTTTAATAGAGTGCAATATAACACAAGATGTGCAAATGTATAAGAAATTCCAAGATTGGCTTAGGATGGTCAGCCATAGAGTTGGATGAGGAAGCGTGCAGAGGGCATCTCCACACTGGAGACTGAAGGATTCGGTCCAAGGTCTGGAGCCCACAGCAGTGTTCCGTATCAGGATGCTGATTGGTCTGTGATGGAAGGCTGAAGAGTCTACACCAGAAGGTTGAAGGATCCAAAGCAGAAGCCAAGAATCTGTGCTAGAACCAGGAGGTGACGTCCAAGCTGATGGTGAAGACTGGAGCTCCTCTGAGGAAGAACGGGACTCTATGTCCTTCCTCATTTTCCTTTAAGTTGTGAGTCACCTAGAGTATGGCCTCCACCCCCTAGGGTTGGAATTGCTGAGTTAGTTAAGCTCTTAGCTTCTCAAATTGACACAATCAAACAACCACTACACCACTATTTTAGAATCAAAACAGCCAGTCATCCCACCTGGAAAACACCTTCAGGATGTTACGAAAGCTAAAAGAACATCACTAAGAGAGTTAAGACCTTTCTGTAAATATGAGAAGACACTGTACATGGATGATTATATACAAGGCCATGCGGAAATCATCGAAAGAGTTGCCATTCTTTATGTTGAATGTCTTCTTAAATATATTGACTTAGATCTTCATGCTCGTATCCACAATGGAAATTCTGCAGGATTGCAAGTATAATGCAGTGGATCTGAAATGAAAATAAATGAATGGGAAGAATGGTCTATTTAGAGTAATAATGATCTTCATAACAGGTTGCACAAGGTGTTTTCCTTACACAAAGCAACAGAGGAAGGGGCCAGTGAGGTTCAGATCACTTTGGCATTTGGCGGCATCCCTGGATTATTTCTGGGTATAATGGGATGCCATTTTAGAACCAAGAGTCACAACTGTGAAATACTTTAAAGATTCAATACATGATAGACTTGCGAGTCTATTCCAGAGTATACAAAGAGACAAAATATGATACAATATAATAAATATGATATAATTTTCTTTGAAGGAACAGAACATATTTTATGAGTAGAAGAATCTGAAGCTAGGCAATATGAGAAGGTGTATCCAGTAACAATATTCTAGACATTCCACTTGTAGAATATGTCCAATTTACACAAGGCACGGAGCTGGGGAGATAGCTCAGTTGAATAAGTGCTTGCCTGGCAAGTGCAAGGGCCTGAGTTCAATCTCTTGTTCTGAAAAAAAAAAAAATAAGGTTTACACAAGGCATATGAGACACAGTTGGCTCTCAAATCTAATTAGCTGCTTATCGTAAGAAAGCATCCTGTCCACAAATAAACTTTACCCAGTCAGCATCTCTAACAGCACAGAAATGAAATATCTGCTTGTTTAAAACTTATAAAATTTACTTTAAACATGAAGATATTATACATTATTACTGTGTAAAATTTCTACTCCAGTGGCATCCTAAAAAAAGTTTTTAATTTTTTAATAATATGAAGGAATATCAAGACTTTCAAGAATCAAACTGCTGAAAAGCTATCAGCAGTTCCCACTTGTATCAGTCAGGATTTTAATAGAGTGCAATATAACACAAGATGTGCAAATGTATAAGAAATTCCAAGATTGGCTTAGGATGGTCAGCCATAGAGTTGGATGAGGAAGCGTGCAGAGGGCGTCTCCACACTGGAGACTGAAGGATTCGGTCCAAGGTCTGGAGCCCACAGCAGTGTTCCGTATCAGGATGCTGATGGGTCTGTGATGGAAGGCTGAAGAGTCTACACCAGAAGGTTGAAGGATCCAAAGCAGAAGCCAAGAATCTGTGCTAGAACCAGGAGGTGACGTCCAAGCTGATGGTGAAGACTGGAGCTCCTCTGAGGAAGAACGGGACTCTGCAAACCTTTCCTTCTGAAATGTCATCTTTTACACACATTGTATGATGTGTCCTTTCTGCACATTACACAATACACAAGATTTTCTGTGAGCAGCTGCCTTGGCATCTTTCTGCATCAGCAGCTAGACACCCAAGCTTCTGTTATAAATCATTGGCAAAGAGAAACATGCAATCATGCCACCACATCTTTTTAGGAAAATATGCAAGTGCATGGTTTTGTACATTTTCCTCTATAGCACTTTCCTTTTACAATATGCTTTTTTTAATTTAATAGCTTGGGTTCATTCCCAATGAGGCATCTTGGCAATTATGAGCTTTACATTAGCAATGTATTGAAGGTATTCTTTTGAAAGCACTTTTCTGATTATTATTAACCCTTATAAATAGTTAACTTTATTTTTAAAATATAAAAATGTCTAAAACATGTTGACTTGCATATAAAAGGAATTACTACAAAGTCACATTGCCATGGAAGTGTGCATCATTAAATTGCAAAAAAGTATATGTTGTCTGCTGTAATTCAAATAAAGCTTATAATAAACGAAAAGCTACAGGAAGCCTGTATTCTTTACTGTCCAAGGCACACCTCCTTTTAAAGAATGGCTCCACTTGGCCACTAGAGGGCACCATATGCGCAGCGGGCAGATGGCGCCCACCGTGAGTTAGGTGTGTGTGTGTGTGTGTGTGTGTGTGTGTGCGCATGTGCATGTGTGTATGTGTAGCTCAGAGCTGAGGGAAGAGTAGGTTGTTACAGCAACTCTATGGAACTGTTTTTATAATATACCTAGGTTTAATGATGGCCCCCAAGGAAAGCAGAGGGATTAGGATGGAGTGGCTCTTTGGCGGGAAGTGCTGTCAAAATGGTCAAGACTGTCAACTGAGGAGGACTTTTGTTTCACATAGTGTAGCAAAAGGCAACCAAGCAAGCGGGGGTCAGAAGACCTCTTTCCACTCTATGATACCAAGTTCTTAAATCACTTTACAAAGAGGAAGATCCAAGTTCCATACAAATTTAAAGCTTTGCTTTAGCTTTTATTACACATGCTCAGTGCAAGAATTACTCATACTTTTTTACTTTGTTGTTATGAGAAGTTATTTCTGCTCATTTAAATATTCATTAAACATTTGGTTTAGACTACTTTCAAACTTTAAAGATTTAGCTCCAGCTAACATTTATTTTAATTATATAATGTTATCAGAACTCAGAGTAAGCTAACTAATGTTCTTTTCATACTACTCAAGATTAAACTCAGGGTCTTCACTCTGAACTACAATTTCAACCCAAAAACCATAATACACAAATCAGCAGGCAAAGGGCAATTGGCTTGTCTAAGTTTCTCCCATTTGTTACAAAGCCAGGATCAGAATCCAGATCCATTAACTCAACATGCTTTGTCCATTACAGTGCTGCCAGGAGATGCATCTTTAACTCTAGCATTTACACTACATTAGGTCTTCCTGATTAGATGAAAACAGCCAGACCTCATTTTTTTTCTTTCAGTGTTTGGAGTCAAACTCAGGGCCTTGTACCTAACAGGCAAGTACATCACCACATCCAGCTGGGGTCTTAAGCCAGAAATGAAATCATCTAGGACTGGAGATTGCAGCTCCAGGGCAAAATCCAAACCCAACCCTGGCATGTGCCCTAGGTTCAGCCCCCAGCATGCGCACACATACAGTCCTCTTTCTTAGAGTCTTCTTTTCCCATAGTAACTATAGGAAAACATTTTTGCACATAAAGAGAATGGTATTTATTAATTGCAAACATCTTTTCTAAATAGTAGACCAAAGAGTTCAGAAATAAAGTGTATGGACTTTTATAAAAAGCACTTTGATAAATGTACTAAGAAAACTGTATGTAGATAATGTTATACCCGTTGAAATAAAATACAACCACAAAGCTTTTTAAATTTGGAATTTATCTAATCATCTCCATTTCCTTGCTACAAAACAAAAAGAACTTTGCTCTCTCCCTTACCCTCTCTGCTTTTGTTCTCAGACCCAGCAAAGAACTTCAAAAGCAACACCACATTCCAGGTAGAATGCCAGTTCCAGTGCTGTCACAAGCACCAACAATGCGAAGATGGGTAAGTCACTCTCACGAGCACCTCCGCCTCATAAAACAACCTGCCCAATGCTCACCCTGGTTATTGAACGCCTCCCAACAATCGAGACACCACCCTCCCTTCTAGCATTTTTTAAGTAATGGCACTAAAGCAATTCAAGTTTTCCTTTCTCACAAAAATTGACCCCGAAGTACCTCTCCTTCGCGCAATGCACCACCACTTTGTCTTCATGTTGTCAGACTGTTGCTGCAGGGCGTTGGTCCCGGAGTTCTCGGCAGAAACGCTTTACAATACCCACACTGTTGTTAGGAATATTCTTTATCATTACTGCAAAAGGCAGCCTAGCTTTTTTTGCCTGTCAAAAAAAGTGTGAATATGTGTATGTGTTTAAAGTTACTTGCTGCAAAATGAATATTATCATTTGTAAACCAAATCCAGAATGGTATTGTAACTTTCAATGTAATTAATAAAAAAGGTTATAATTGTTTTAATGTATTTGGTACAAGGTCTCACTGTGCAGCTTGGACTCGCAGTGATCCTTGTGTTTCAGCCTCCTCAGTGCTGGCATTTTAGGCATGTGCCAGCGTACCTGATCCTGGTCACCTGCGCAGCCCGCCTGGGGGCAGGGCCGGCACAGCATGTGGTGCCAGGGATCGAACCCCAGCCCCTGCACTTGTCTAGGCAGGCTCTTAGTCCACTAAGCTATCTGGCTGGCCCTATAATTTGTGTGTGTGTGTGTGTGTGTGTGTGTGTGCGCGCGCGCATGCGCGCACATTATGCAGCTTGGACTCACAAGTTTTTTTGTTTTGTTTTTTGAGGTACCAGGGATTGAACTAGACCCCTGCACTTGACAGGAAAGTGCTTATTATACTGAGCTATCTCCCTGGCCCCACAGACTCATAGTGATCCTCTTGATTTTTGCCTCCCTAGTGCTGGGATTACAGGTGTAGGCCACCACACCCAGGCTCCATCACTGACTCAGTGCCTCAGGGTAGAGTCAGCACCGCAGGCCCCACCTCCTGTGCTTGCCTAAGAAAATGCTTAGTCTGCTGAGCATTTTATATATATATATATCTATATATATATATAGATAGATAGATAGATATAATGTTGGAAAGCCACCTAACTTAAGTATAGTGGTAAAATGTTACCATGTTTCTCCTTTTACACCGACAAAAGATTTTAAAAGCTAATTCTTCATTTAGAACACTGAGAAATCTGCTTCTAATACCCCATTGGTAGAACTGTATATTGGTGTAATCTTTTTTTTTTTTAATTGGTGTAATCTTGCTGGGAATTTGGCAATGAACAGCAAAATGCTTTAAAATTGGAAAGTACTCTTGTTCCTAGAACAACAATTTTGCTTTTATGAATTTATCCAGTTCGGCATAGTAAGCTCAACTGCTAAGGAGACTGAAGCAACAGAATTGCAAGTTCAAAGCCAGCCTGGGCAACTTAATAAGACCCTGTCTCAAATATAAAAAGTACTGAGAAAATAGCTTAGTGGTAGAGTGCTTGCTTAGCAAGCAAAAGGCCTGGGTGTAATCCCTAGTACCACAATAAATGAATGAATGAATGAATTTGCCTGTGAAAACTACCAGAATTATAGGAGAAAAGGTTTATCACCATCTTACTCAAAATAATCACAATAGAAAAATCAAAGCCTGAAGACTATGAATCAGCCAGCAGTAGGGGAGTGGTTGGCTGAATTATGGAAAGAGTATAGGATAGAATGCCATGCGAAAGATGTTATGTGGGATCTCATGGCATAAGAAAATGTTCTCAAGTATTTGAAATGCTTCATATTGCAT
Organism: Ctenomys sociabilis; assembly: GCA_004027165.1. NCBI lineage: Eukaryota > Metazoa > Chordata > Mammalia > Rodentia > Ctenomyidae > Ctenomys > Ctenomys sociabilis. The sequence goes on along the minus strand of PVKA01009543.1, from coordinate 327 downwards.
TTATACAGACAAGCCCAAGGGTGCTGGGGACAGAACTCAGCTCTGTGACTGCCCAGTACATGCGATCTACCTCCAGCTACAGCCCGGCCTACATAAGTGCATCTTAAACAGAGTGAAGTCCACATAGCAAAAACTTCCCAGTTAATTTTCTGGAATGGTGATATGCTAAATGGTATTCATTTTCCTTTCTGCATTTTTTTTCTGTAGTACTTTTGTAACAAACATCACTCTCTCTGTCTGTCTCTCTGTCTCTGTCTCTCTGTCTCTCTCCCCCCTCTGTCTCTCTTTCTTCTCCCCCCTTCCCCTTCTCCCCCTCCGCCCGTCCCT
>PVKA01009542.1:0-68031 GCA_004027165.1 Ctenomys sociabilis | reverse complement strand
TTCTCTCATTTTTGATGCTTTGAAGGAAAGGTGATTGGGTGTAGATTCGGTGCTTCCGGGTGAGACATGGAGAAGGTGTTTAGTGAGGTACAAAGCGAGGTGATGGGGTGAGCTCGGGAGCAGGGTGAAGACCGCCTCACGCCACCTTCCACCTCAGCTCAAGGCAGTGCTGATCTGCTCTCTGTCATGATCCCATGTTTGTGAAAGTCATACAAACAGAATCGGACCATGTGTTGGCCACATGTGGTCTCCAGGGGGGCATCCTCCCCCGTGTGATGTGCTCCAGGCCTGTTCCTGCTGGAGCAGGTGTCAGACTGCCCTCCTGTTGTCCCTGGAAGTTTCCTGAGCAGATGGAGCACACTTCTCTCCTGCCCTGTGGTGGGCAGGTGTGGTGTGCCCACCGCTGGCCATAGGGCAGGGCGTCCTAGTGACATTTTCATGCTGTGTTGGTGCTGAGCTGTGCCCTGTCCTTTGGGCATCGTGTCTTGGTGGATCTGGTTGATTTGATGGTGCAAACCTCTCTTGTGTGCTGTGGCAGGGAGCAGGCTGTCTGCCCCATCACCGGCTTTGGGTTTAGTATCATCCACAGAGCTTAGGCGTCCTCTGCAGTGATTGTGGCTGTTGTTTGCCCCAGGCCCACTACCCTCATGGCTGCCCATGGCTGTGAGGGCACAGTGCCAGAGTCAGGTGCTTGCCAGCCACCAGGCCTGAGCGCCTGTGACCCGTAGACCCAGTGAGGTCCTCTGAAGAAAGGACTCCAGCTCTTGGGGAGGGGACACGCCCCGGAGAGCATTCGGGGGGCTCTGAGCTGGTCAGCAGGGGCCTGCACGACAGGCTGCCAGGCCCAGCTGGCAGGGCACAAATGGCCTTGAGGCTTGATGTATCCACTCTGCTATCCCCAGCAACACCCTGCTTGTCCTCTGCTACGTGGGCGCCTTGCTTTCTGCCCGACCGCTGTGAAGGAGCAACCTTTAGGGGCGGAGGGCACCCCCGCAGTCAGGCACATCTGGCCCTCTGCACTTCTCCTGGGGCTCCCCCTTCTGTGCCTGGGATTCCCCAACAATCCACATCTGCCCCAGGTAGACCCAGCAGCACTGGGACAGGTGCTACTTGGCATGGCCCAGGCCAGGGACTGGGAGCCGGGTGCAGCCCCTAAGTGGGGGGAGGTTACCTGTGTCTGCAGGCTGGGGGCAGCTCTGCATTTGCTGCGGCTGCTCCTAAATCTGCTGCAAGGAAGTACACATGAAGCTGGGCATGGCAGTGCGAGCCCATAATTGCAGGGAGGCTGAGGCAGGAGGGTTGTGAGGTCAAGGTCAGCTAGCAAAGCTGTGGCATAGCAAGGCACCACCAAAAAGGTAGAGTGGGAGCAGGGAACGCAGCTCAGTGTGAAGGCCCTGGATTCAGTCTCCAGTACTTCAAGCTGTAAACCAAATACCTAGGGTGGGGGTGCGGCTCAGTGGTGAGTGCTGGGGTTGTGGCTGTGGGTCCCCTCTGCGGCACTGGCAAGGAGAGAGGATAGCAAAACCAAGCAACACACGACCTTCAGGGGGAGGGAAGCGTTGCTCAGAAGGCATGAGGGGCTGGGGCCTGCCTGGCCATTGGGAGGCTGTGGGCTGGGCACTGCAGGCCTAGGTGGAGACCAGCTGTGTGGGTCAGGGCCGCTCATCCAGGTTCTTGTGGGCACCTTTCCCAGTTCCAGCTGGCTCATCTGGGGAGCCAGAGGCAGCCTGGGGACCCAACTTTCCACAGCCCTGTGAGACCTCCATGAGCCCACGTGGCATAAGCCAGCATTGCTGTGCCCACTGTAGGTCCTGCAGCGGGAGCAAGAGCAGCCAGGCACGTCAGAGGTGCACATTGCCAGACAGGACCAGCACTGCACCTGCCCCGAGATGGGACAGCGCCCCGAGGCGGGGACAGTGCCCTGAGAGGACCCTGAGATGGGACAGCACCCCAGGATGGGGGAGATGGGGAAGCACCTTGAGATTGGACAGCGCCCTGGAATGGAGATAGCACCCTGAAAATGGGACAGTGCCCTGAGAGAGGACAGTGCCCTGCTGTCTGGAGACCCTGGCGGCCACCAGTTGGGTTGCAGCCACGTGTGTCCAGCCACATGTGTCCAGCCACGTGTGTCCCTGCACAGACCTCTGGATCCCACTGTGCTGCCTTTTGCAGCCCCAAGGTCCTCTGTGGGTGTGACCTATGCAGACCCAGTGTCCATGCTTTTCCCCCAGGGGCAGCACAATTTGCCCACATGAGAGCAGTGTGAATCCAGCTGGGAGCCTGTGCAGGGAGCAGAGGTGCCACGCATTGCCGTGTGTGTGAGCCATGCCATCGGCCTTGTTGCGCCTGGGGCTCGGTGTTTGTTTTCGCCAGGCTGGGTGTGGCGCTCTCAGAAAGTGATGGCTCTGATCCTCGGGAACTGTGGAGAACCGCTCCTGTCTCACCCTGCATGGGGCACTGGGCCTGGCTGTCCTGCATCCAGCTCTGCTGTCTTGGGTTCTGTCACTCCTGGGCTCTGTGCACCATAGCAGGGGTGGCCATCAGCTATGGGAGGGCCGTGGCCTCTGGCAGATGCGGGGGTCACCACAGATGGGGCTGTGTCCCCAACTCTGTGTGCGAAGCTCTCATCCCAGCATGGCTGAGTGGAGAGCACTGAGATGAGCTGAGGTGTCGGTGGCAACTGCTCCCATATCACTGGAGTTTCCACATGGGAAAGAGGCTCTGAGGAGGACTGAGTGGGGAGGTGGCCTTGATGTCCAGCCTCTGAGACCATGAAGGAGACAGTGAGGGTCCACTGTTGAATAGCCTGGCCACAGCTGTGTCCAGAGCCAATGTGGAGGACCTGGGGGAGTTGCCGCCCAGACCCCCAGGCTCTGGCTATGCTGCACGTGGGGGCCAGGGACCTGCGTCCTGCCCTGGGCACACACCCTGGTCCACAGTCCCTGTGGCTCAGTTCTGAAGACCTCACTGGTCTGGGCTCACTTGGTGCTGGTGCTGGGGGGAATGTGAGGGCAAACCCCGGCTCTTCCAGGCTCCCTTGTCCAGTCTGGGAGGCTTCAGGACATGCCCTGTGGCCCTGCTCCCTGCTGGGGTCCTGTGCCTCCTCACCAGGGCCCCTGTGCCTGCTGCCTGTGACCCCAGGGCCTGGCTTCTGAGCCCTGGCTGGGATGAAGCCAGATCTCTCAGAGTCAAATCACTAACTGCCAAATCACCTAAAACTAATTGGCTTAATTATCAATTTGCCTAATGGTTTATTTAACTAAAATCTATATTTATCAGATTTGCATTTCTCACATGACAGAGCCACTGCAGCTCCGTCTGAGGCTCCACATCGATTTGCTGTCAGTGTCAGTGTAGACTGCTCTTGAGGGTGTCACAGAGCTCAGCCTGTCCGAGACCCCAGCTGTCCGGTTCCTACTGCAGGCGGGGGGTCACTCGTGGCCCTGTTCACCCGGCCCCTCTTGTTCTGTCCCCCCACACTCCCGCGGCACCATCCCACTGCTGCCTGTCTTAGGTCTCGCTGGACAACTCTCTCACACAGCAAGTGCGGCCCGCCCCTGACACAGACTCCAGGGGACATTGTGGCTTGCAAGTCCTGAAGCAGTGGCTTTGTCTTCTGGTTTGGTTTCTAGCAGTTTGGTTAGAGTGGATGCAGACCCCACACCGATGTCCTTGCTCACTTGTCAGCCTCGGCTCCAGGTGCATTCTGCAGACACCGAGAGCCACGATGCTCCCATGCCGCATATAGAATGGAGCCACTTCTGTGTGTTGCCTGCACCTCTCGAGGATGACACATGTGTGTCCCATGTGCGTTGTTGTCTGCGGGTTGCTCGGGGAACAGCGACAGTGTCTGCTCATGCTCAGCACAGGGGTGCCTGGGATGGAGCTGCAGCCGGGTGCCATGCCCCGAGGTGGCGGCATCCTGAGCTCTTGAGCTGGGTCACTTCACCTCACTGGCTGCACCCAGGCAGGACCTTCCTCTGCTCACAGCGTCCTTGGTCCTGCCCACCTGCCTCTGATGGAGGGGTTGCGGGAGGGTGAGGGCTGTCCGTGGCCAGCCCAAGCTGCTGGGTGAATGATTTGTCCTTGGGCCTGCAAATGCAGGCCCCTCAGCCAGGAGGGAGTCTTCTGAGGGGCCCTGTGCCTACTGCCTGCCTGTCACCAGCACTACGCTTATCTCCAGCGTTGGTCCGACCCTTGGTCTACTTTGGTCCTAGGAGGTGAGCCCCGCCCTGCCCGCCCTCCTGGTCACCCTGGCTGGTCCTGCTCTAGTGAGCTACGCCCTGCCCCAAGGGCAGTGCTCACCTGGCCAGCGCAAGGCCATGCCCTGTGCCCAGCACCAGAAAAAGAAAAGCGGATAGTTTACTCCACATAGTTCCTAAACACCTCTAACCCAACTGGCTAGGTGACTGGCTGCCAGGAGCCATAATCCCCATTTCAAGGGGGCCACTATGTCCATGCTCAGCTCAGCTTCCCGAGCTTCCCATGGTGGGGACCCGGCTGAGCCTCTGTGCAATGTTCCCAGGTCCTCAGGGGCCCTCAGACTCTGGAAGGGTCTGGATGAGATAGTGTAGCAAAATGGCCCTCACAGGCCCTTGCCTGTACCCCTGGGGTCTGGGCCAGCTGTCGGTGCCCAGCTCTGAAGGACGTGCGTGCAGTGAGGTCCTTGGCAGGGGCCCGTGCCGCTGGACCATGGTCCCTGTAATAAACATTTGCTGTGAAGCCCATTTGGCTCCTGGCATTTGGTAGCAGCAGTGTCCTCTGTCACGGAGCCAAGCTGTGCCACCAGCTTCTGTCTCCAGGACAAGCGAGGGGCAACGCTGCGACCAGCTTGCAGAGGTTCACCTTGATGCGGTCTGCCAACCAGCACTAGCGAGGGATGCAACGGTGCTCATGCTCGACAGTGAGAGAAAGAGAAAAGAAAAGTGGAGAAAACCTGAAGTAGTTCTTGGGTACACTCCTGCTGGCCGCAACTACAGGCGGCGGAGCGGCCCTTGCTGCAGAGGTGGGGTCGGCGTCGATGGCTTCCTCAAGCCCCTGCCCAGCTCCTCATGCAGCCCTCTCCCCGAGGGCCCGGGTCGCCAGGACCGATGACCAGGAGTGCAGGGATGCCTCTAAGCATGCATCGTGCACAGGGCGCGGCCTTGTGTGCATGAGTGTGTGACTCGGCTACCAGGCTTGCGCACCACTTCAGTGCATGCCAGCTGGGCAGGGCCAGCATGGCCAGGCAGAAGGCGCCATGGTCACGTGGCACCTCCCGTGGGGCCAGGCCTGGTGCGGCCAGTGCAGCTCTACAGAAATGGGGGGTCAGTGGCTGGAGGCTGCTCTTGCTGTCCCAGTGCAGGGCAAGGGGCTTCTGTTTTCAAGAAAATTATGGGCACTGGAAAGGGAAGTCCCTGCCAGTGAAAGAGCAGCTAAGCTGGAACACACCGGCCATGCAGAATGTAGAGAAGTGCGAGGTTTTCTTTCCTAAGAATATGAAATGTTGGACACCTCAAGGAAGGAGGGGCAGAGGGCCCGAAAGTGCGTGGGATGGGCTGCCTCTGGGAAGGCTCAGACAGGGTGCTGTCTGCTGTTCTCTTCTTCAGGGCTGGTGTCCCTGCTGGGTCCACCAATGCCACCTCCTGTAGCCCATCTCAAGCTCCCGTGCTGCTGGGTGCCCGCTGAGCAGGGGGCCTGGAGGAGGACCAAGGGCCCAGGAGTGCAGGACCTAGGGTAGGAGGGGCTGAGTGCTGCACAAGCCCCCAGCTGGCCATCAAGGCCTCCGTCTCCCATGGCGACTCTGGCGGTGGCAGTGCTGCTGTGCAATGGCTGGCGATGAGGAAGGGTGACATGCAGGCTCATCTGTGGGGGGGGGACACAGAAGGTGCTGGACTCGGCTCTCCAACACCTGCTGGGTGGAGAGGTGCCAGGGCGAGCCAGGAGGGCCTCTGGTCCGGCGACCACCAACTTCCTGCTCTCTGCCAGCCCCACTGCCTCCTCCAGCCCCACTGCCCACCTCTCCCACCCCCACACTGTGAGACAAGACCGCTGGAGGCAGGCCCCGGGGGCAGGTCCACAGTGCAGCAGGGTGACAGTACTCTTGGGACCCAGGGGTGATCTTGTTGGCTGATAGGGATCCTGGACTGCAGGGATGGCCCTGCTAGACTGACAGGGGCTGCGCACAGGCAGCTGTGACCCGGGAAGACCTGTCTGTAGGCTTCCCCCAGGAAACGGTTTGGATCTGCACATCCTGTTCACTTTGTGTCCCTGAGGTCCTCAGGGAGGTGGCCAGCTGTCCTGCTGGGGACACTGCAGGCTGCAGAGGATGCTGGGGCTGCCTAGGGGAGGTGGCTGCAGGGTCTCGTGTGGCACCAATGCCAGTCCTGAGCAGTTGCCCCAATTCATTCCCAGCCTGGGAAGTGTGCAGGGTCTCCAGACATAAGAGTACAGGCTAGGGTCCTGATAAGGAGCTGTCACTGTGGGCTGCAGGGGCCAGTCCCTCCAGGCTGCAGAGGACCCTCCGAGCCCTGTGGGTGGGTCTCCCCAGGAGACACCCCTGCTCCCGGCTGGGTGATGGGGGAGATCTTGCTGCTTGGGCAGGATGAGGGGTGCTCAGGGAGGTGAGGTGCACCGGCGCTGTGCTTGGCAGGGCTGCATGTCCATGGCACTGACTCGCCGTCAGCTTGCCTTCCCCTGTCCAGGCTGCTGGAGGGTCTCGTCAGGCTCTGCTCACAGAATGTAGTGACAGCATGGAATCCACATGGGGAATCCTCATGGGGGGAGCGGCGAGCTACTTGGAGCATCTAGGGTCATTACACATCTAGAGGAGTGCCTCCTTCTTGCCAAGGGGAGAGCAAGCTTTGGAAATTCAGATTTCCTCCAGCAAGTGACCCAACCAGGCCATAGGACTGCAGCCACTCCTGGGGGATTCTGAAGTATGTGTGTGTGTGTGTGTGTGTGTGTGTGTGTGTGTGAGCCCAGGGAGTGCACACGTGTGCCAGCCTGTGCCTGCCCCATGCCCTCGCACGTGCATGCACATCTGTGCATGTTTCTGGGCCCACGTGTGTGCACGCGCACATGCATGTGCAAGGGCCCGAAGCTGGGGTCAGGCTGCCACTGCTGGGCTCCAGAGCCACACAGACTTGGGTCGCAGCAAAGCTTCCTGAACATTGTGACACAGATCCTGAAGGCCCTGGAGTCCTCTTTGTCTAACTTCCTCCACCTGCCTTGACCCTGAGAAATGGTGAGAAATTGCCATTGAATTTTAGTGCCTGTTGCTATCATTTAATTTACACTGAGCAATTCTGGAAAGAAAAAAAATGCACATTCACAGAAGTGTAAATCTGAAACCTGATCAATGTTTTAAGAGGTGATAAATACAAACATCCCTACTCCTGGCATTTATAGATTATTCGCTTCGTTAGGACGAGGCTCGCTGACATTTGTGAGCAGTGTGGTGCCTGCCCAGTGTCAGGGCAGAGGGGAGCAATTCCATGGTGCTGGGTTCCTTATGACAGGAAATGCCAATTAGTGCCAGAATCGGGCCGGACTCCTTAGACTCCTCTCGTCAGATGCTACCCGTTCGAGTGTCTGCTGAGCTGTCCACGCTGCGAATGCCTTCGGCTCCCAGATTCAGGGACGGCTGCCTCTGCCAAGCCACCCTGTGACCTGTGCACACGCCCCACACACGTGCCTGGCATAGCACCAGGGCGTGCACATCCATCACCCCCAGGCACAGACCCCGACACACACATCCTCACATGCACACAGGCTCCTCCAAGCCTTTTACAGTCTTAGCTCCTGGTTTCCCTCTGACAAATCCATTCAGGCTTCTCAAAACAGATTCCAGGCCAGGGTTCCCCAGTCCGCACCTCCTCTGGCAATGGGGATCCTGAGGCCCAGGTCCCCGCTCATCCTCTGCCTCATGGGCTTTCACCTGGGCAGGGCTGGGTCATCTTGTCCCGCTCATCAGCAACCTGGTGGCTGCCTGAAGAACCCCAGGTGCCTCGGGGTTGGGCCCAGCTGACCCAGCTGGATGTCTGCTGGAAACCCATATATAAATCCTCATGGGGCCTGGGCCTTGCAGGATGAAGACCTACTGTAGGGTCTCCTGGGCCTCCACTGAGGGGCCCCCAGGCACTGGGCTCAGTGCAGGGGCACCAGGGACTGTTCTCAGGGTTCATGCTCCTGTTCTCTGGACTTGTGGTGAGGGCTCCCAGCACCAGACAGTGAAGTCTTATTGCCCTGGAGTCTTCATTGCTAGGATATTCATGTTTTCTGTATCTCAATCATTATATCAATAGATTCTAATCTGGGTAATTAAAATTCACCCAGACACACTCTGGGATATCACGAATGCCCATGAAGCACCTCAGTGACTGCGGGCTGCTCCCGTGGCAGGCAGGTCATGGGCCAGCCCATTCCCCCATGCATCCATGCCCACTTTTGTTCAGGGTTTCCACATGCCTTGCAGAGAGCACAGCAGCAGGGCTGGCCTGCTGTGTGGCTCCAGGGCATCCCTGTGCACCATGTCTTGGGACAGAGGGAACCTGCCCAGTCCAGGGCTGTGAAGACCCTAGGCTCTAGCGCCTCAGGGCAGCTGCCCTTGAGAGGGCCCTTTGCTAGGGGGCCACAGGGTGCCTTTGATTTCAGTGAGCTCTCAGCCTCCACAGCATTGGGAGGGTGTCAGGTGGGTGGGGACAGACGTGACCAGTAGCAGAACCATGTGGCATTCTGGCCCCAGGAGCCCATGGTTGAGCTAGTCCTTGCTGTTTCCATCTCTATAATGGGAACAAGAACAGGACACATCTCTGGCTGCTATGGAGCCTTGGCCCGGTGTACATGAGGCCCAGCAGCATAGCGACCCAGGCTCCGCCTCCCACAGGCCCAGGGTGGGGAGGAGGAGGCAGTCTCCATTGCTGCATCTGCTGGCTCATCCTCTCTGGACACAGAGGCCTATGTCTGGCTCTTAGGCGTCAGCTGCCCGATGGCCACGCCCAGGCCTCAGGACCTCTTGTCAGTGTGCAGGCTGGTGTGGTGCCATGTGGTGCTGTCTTCTGTGTCCTCAGGGTGACAGTCGTGATCCAGTGAGTAGGGGAGGGCAGCCCGGCTGTGATGCTGTCCCACATGCATCTTAGGAGCACTACTCTTGTTGCTTCTGGGGTCACCTGTGCAAGACACGTATGTCATGGCGTGGTGTGGAGGATAGTCTGTGACCTTGAGCACCTGTCTCACATTGGTCCCCACCTACCCTGGGGCTACATGGGTGCCGTGGGCCCTCCTGGGCTGTGACAGCCCCTAGGGACGCATCTCTGTGGAGTAGAGGTGCTCCTAGACACCGGGAAGAAACCCCATGCTTTCCACAGAAGCAGAAGGACAAACCCTGGACAGGTGGCTGGGGGGAGGGGTGGTGCTGCCCTTCACTGCCAACATCATCGTGCCCAAATCGTGAGCACTGCGTGGGGGCACCGGGCAGACAGCTATATGGCACTTTGCGCCAAGAAAGGCAGCTGCAGCTGCGGAAGACCCGGGGCCTCCTGCGATCCCCCAGGTTCCGGTAGGGGCCCTGCGTCCCATAGCAGTGTTGGGTGGGGACCGTGTGTCCAGTGGGAGGCTCTGCCACTGCAGGGGCTGCTCTCCTTTCTGCTCCTGGCTCTGGGTTGGACCCGAGGCCGGGAGCTCGGGTGCGCCAGGAACCGCTGTGGGCTCCCCCGTGAACGCTGAGGTGTCCTGTGACACCTGCAGCCCACAGGGACCCAGCTGTCCCCACCCAGACGCAGCTCCCCCTTGTTAACGTGTCCTTCCCCAAGGAACCCCGCGCAGTGGTATTTTTGCTTTATTTACATGAAAATCAACAGATGTTAGCAAGTTAATGTCATTTATTATATAAGACGCCATGACGATACAGTTAGTGTTTTTTAAACTGTAATTGTAAAATTGACCTTATTAAAATTCCACTTCCTCCATAATTAAAAAAACTAATTACTTCTAGTAATTGGACCAGAAATGACATTTTCAGTTCATTAATATTCAGCAAATTGTTTTTGAGGATGTTTTTGCACTATGTACTGTCAACTGCTAGCATTTTCTGTTTGTTCCTTATTTAAAAGTCGTCTAGAAATAATAGTTTGCATTTTAAAAGATGTATACCCATAAATTGATTTTGTAAATAAAATTGTTAATTGTTAATTAATTTGCGGGGCTCAGTCTCCGCGACGCCCCCGTCTGGACACGGAGGGCGGGCTCTGTGTGGAGCTGTCGCCAGCACCCCCAGACCCCGGCCGTGCTCTGCTGCTCCTCAATGCCACAGTCTAATTACTTGGCCCCGGAAGGTGCAGGCAAATCGAAATTACGGAGTGTGAATTACTGAGTTTTGTAATTAACTGAGCTCAGTGGAGGAGAGCTTTAAAGAATGGATATCAGCCGTCCTGTGCCACTGTGGAGCCTGGGTTCTGGGGCCTGGCTGGGGCCTTCTCATACAGGCAGAGAGGCTGGGAGGCCTGAACCCTGTGCTCTGTTCCTGCCCAGTGCCTACTTTGACCCTCAAAAGAAGGCTTGTCTTTTAGGGGGCACTGCCCTCCAGGCCTCTGTGCTCAGGATGTCCATCTGCTGCCCAGAGAGGAGATTCGGGCCCTGGACTGCCAGCCACCAGTACAGGGCAGGGAGGGATCACTGCCCCCAAAGAAGGGGGTCCAGTCCACGCTGGCAGAGCAGGTGCTGGTGCCAATGTGAGGCTCCGAGGCCCAGAGAAATTACGGAGACTGAGCCCTGCAATTTAATTAACAATTAAAAATTTTATTTACAAAATCAATTTATGGGTATACATCTTGTTAAAATGCAAACTATTATTTCCAGACGACTTTTAAATAAGGAACAAACAGAAAATTCTAGTAGAGAACAGATAGGATGCATCCCAGAGCAGGGCACAGAAACCTACGCTGTTGGACACTGGGCCACCGGGCAGCTTGGTGCCAGGCACCCGCTGCCGTCCTGCATGTCCTTGGCGGTGCCAGCCTCTGATCTCACCAAGTGGACTGGCCTTCCACCGAGAAGAGATATGTAAGAGTAGGGCTGCAGGGGAGAGGCCACCGCACTGTGTGGCAGCCCCTGGTCCTGGGCCCGGCCTCGGCCTGTGCTCCATGGCCCGGCCTCTGCTCGTGGGACTGTGCTCATGTGGAGTCAGGGACTCAGGGAAGCGGGCCAAGAGGACGCAGGGAGCAGGCCGTGCTGTGTGGTCTAGAGACCTGAAGGAGCTGTCGAGCAACGCAGAGCCGGGTCTGAGGGCAGGCGGCAGTGCACTGCAAAGTGACCTGTTCCGGCACCTGCTGGCCGAGGCCAGGTGGTCCTGTGTCCAGGGCTCGGGGAGCTACACGCTGATCTCCACAGAGGCTCTCCTGTGCAGTCTCTGCCATTCTGGCCCCGATGAGGTAGGTGGGCGGGCTGTCAGCTGGGGAGAGCAGCTCCGCGCTCTGCGTGTGGTCTTGCGCTCATGCCACACCCAGACAGTCTGCTCCTGCTGTGGATGCCCAGCGGTCACAGTCCCCTGCACCCTCCTGTCATGAGAAGCTGCTCCCTGTAGGAGCATGGGACCATGGCAGCCGGGCCGAGCCCCACCAGGCTGAGGGCCTGCTGCCTGCAGAGCGGCGGGTGAGGGCCAGCACCTCTCACAATGCTGCCTGTCACGAGGCAGGGGCTCATGGATACACACCTCCAGTGCCCCACTGCACACTGTCCTACACTGTCACAATGCTCAGGATGAGCTGGTCCCTCCAGAGCACCAAGGGCCAAAGGGACTGTCACAGATCAGTGGTGCAGACAGTGAACTAAGGCATTCACTCTGCTGAACAAAGAGGGCTAGGACACAGGGGGGGTTCTTTTTTTTATGTACTTAGTATAGCATTCAGAGCCCCTCCCTATACAGCTCGGACTTGTCACGATCCTCCTGTTCTCGGCCTCCCAAGTTGTGGGATTGTAGGCACACACCACCATGCCCAGTGTCAGTTGCCGTTGCTATCTCAGCATGCCCAGGGGCAGGGCTGGCAGGGTGTGTGGTGCTGGGGATCGAGTCCCGGGCCTTGTACCTGCCTAAGTAGTCCTTTAGTCCACTGGGCTATCTGGCCAGCCCTCCAAGCATTCTTAAAACAGATTTTGATTGAATTCTGAGGAATCTAATATTTATAGTATCAGAAAAGTAAGGGAATGAACAGCCAGGCCCCAAGCCACCCAGAGCCAGGGCGGCCCACAGTACCTGGTACAAGGGACCATGTCATCCCTGGCGTCCGCCCTCCCCTCGAAGTAGCTGATGTCCCTGAGGCTGTGCTGCTTGCCCCTGCCGCTGTTCATTTTATCTGCCTGCCTATGCCGTTCTAAGAGCACACTGTACATTTTCCTTTAGTTTTGAATTTTATACAACAGAATCCTGGGGGAGCAAGGGAACCATTTCTAAGGCTCGAGTACATTCTTAAGCCCACTGTGCTCCTGACACTGACTGATGTTGCTTCCTGCCATTGAAATTTGTTTCCACTGCTACAGAGCCCGCCTTGCACGAATGCACAAGCGAGCTTTGCCTCTCCATCCCAAGACTGCTGGACACACGGTCTTACGCAATGGTGCGCAGGGCGCTGAGTGTGTGCGAGTCTATTTCTCCCACATTCAGAGGCTGTGGGAGGCCTTGGCTGGGCCTGGACGTGAGCCGCTTCTGCTGCAGTGGCTCAGATGCGTGTCAGGTGGCAGGACGAGTTACGTTCTAAGTGACTGTGCCCTGCTTCTCCCAGAAGTGAAGGCGCACAGCCAGCTGGTTTGCATCCTTGCCAGGGTTTTCCACTCCGAAATTTACATTTTTATTTGGTCTCCTGGTGGTAGACAATTGTGTTGGATGGGCAATTAGAAATTGTGTGTGGTGCAGCTGTTTGCCGTGGGCCTTCCAAAGGGTGCGTGGTCCCCCCTCAGGGCTCTGCACCGAGGATTGCTGCTCAGAGCCTCCTCAGAGCTGTGTGAGGGTGTCTTGCCCTTCCTCCAAGCTGTGTGTGGGGCCCTGCACTGACCGATGGCCAGGGGCCGCGTCCCCCCGGGCAGCATGAGCCTCCTCCTATGTCCTTCTCATGGTGGCGGCCGGCGGCGTGCAGCAACTGCGGCAGCTCTACTTTGCATCTCACTGGTGATTAATGATTCAGGTCACCTGGTGTCTGTCGTCCTTTCACAGAGCTTCCTGCCTGAAGAGCGGCTAGAGACTTTTGCCCACTTTTCAGCGGGCTGCTTGCCATTTCATTACTGAACAGCACACGCACCTTCCCCTGATCATACCCCGGGGGAGCTCTTCATCTTTGCTGCACCAGGCCCTGCCTCCCCTGCCCCTCTCCTCTGTTGGTGTTATGGTTTATGTCTAGTTGTCCCCCCAAAGCTTCATGTAGTCATGGGATGGGAACTTCTAGAGTTTGTGATTAACTCATGATCCACTGGGATTATGTGTGATCCAAGGCTGGGATTATGGGTCTTAGTACTGCTAGGATTATGGGTGTGAGTACTTCCCCCAGCCTGGGGCAGAGAGCCTGAATGCAATATAAGAGACAGAGAGACAGACCTTTAGCAATTGCTCTTTGTTGTTGCTGTTCAGCCACCAAGAACTGCTGCTCTCTGCCACCATGAACTGTGCCCCTCTGCCTTGGAGCCACCTGAGTATGGACTGAAACCTCCAGTAACTGTGAGCTAAATAAACCTTTCCTGCCTTCATTTTGGGTGTTGGGTATTTGTCCCAGCAACGAGAGAAGAGTAGATAAGACAGTTGGTTGGCAGGGTCTTTCGACGAGCAGAGCTTCTTCACCTTGGCCAGCCCACTTCATCAACACGTTCTCTGCCGTTGCTCCCGCCCAGGTGCTGTGTGAGAAGCCCCCACCCGCCCCACCACAGTGATTTTCCACTTCTGGTGTCTCGAAGCTTTGGAGCACTGTCTCACAATTAAATAGGTGACGCATCTCAAGCCGGCTTTCCTGTGCTGTGTGAGATCAGCGTGGAAGCCGTGTCCTCCCTTTCATCTGGCGCACACACCTGCCTCTGCCTTTGTACTCTGAGGCTGGGCTGTGTGGGCTCACACATGTGCAGGCTGCTGTCTCCCTGGGGAGAGACTTGTTTACTCCACGCAGTGGCCCTGTAGCCAGCAGTTTTCCTTGCTGTGAGGTCTGAAGTTAACTTCCCTTCTTCAACTTTCCTCCGATCCAAGTAGCACAGGGCGTCGTGCCTGTTGACCCCTTTCAGTCTGTGCCTTTATAGGTGAAGTGGTTTCTCTGAGGAAACGTGTGGTTGGGTCTTATTTACTTTCATGTTCTTGTTTCTTTCCCACCTACTCTGACAGCTTCTGATTTTTAATTGGTCTGTCTAGATCACAGCTGTTCCAGTGACTATTGATCTGTTGGATTAATGCCTACCACATGTTACTGCTCCCATAAGTGCCCTTGCTCTTTGCTTCTTTCTTTTTTGTTGCGTTTTTCTGCTTTCTGTGACTTTTTTATGTATTTGGTGCAGGGTCTCACTTCGCAGCTTGGACTCGTAGTGATCCTCCTCTTCTCAGCCTCCCCAGCACTGGGCTTGCAGGTGTGCACCACCACGCCTGGACTTGGTGGCTGGTCAGTGTGGCCGAGGGCAGGACCTGCATGGCATGCGGTGCTGGGGATCGAACCCCTGTGCCTGCACTTGCCTAAGCAGGCGCTCAGTCCACTGAGCTATCTTGCCGGTCCTGTTTTCTGTGATTTTAATTCAGCATTTTACCTGATTCTGTTTTCTCTTAGCTTACTACTTATGGCCCTGAAATTTTCTTTCAGAGTTTGCAATATCTGTTGAGCAACACCACCAGTCTACCTCCGGATAGCACAGCGTGTGCCCCCAGTTGTGGCCGGCACAGTCCTTGCCCTTACACCCTCCTGCACCTTTCCACTTGTCCGTGGGCTCCGGTGGATATTATTGCTATTGCTTCAAACTATCATCTGCTTCCTCAGTAAGAACATGAAAAGTAACTGATTTTATCTTCATACACTCACAATTTGTTAGGGTTCCCATGTAATTCTAAGCCTGTATAATTTTTCTTCTGAAGTTCTTGCACAGCAAAGTCTATCTGAAATAAGTTCCCCTGACTTTTGTTTATCTGAGAAAAATTTCTCTCTCTTTCACTCTTGAAAGGCGGCCTGGCTGGCGACACAGTTCTGGGTCGGTGCTGTGGTCCCCCCTCCTGCTTTGTATGTTCTCCAAGCTGGCTCTGGCCAACCCTTGCTCCTCAGGCAACACGCTTGCCGAGCTCCCTTCAGCTGCCTCCGTGTCTCAGTCACCCCTAGTCTCGATGTGTGGTGCTCCGTGAGATGCTCTCTTAGCCTCCCAAATCTGTCATTTTCTGCTTGTCACTACATTTGGACACTCCTCGGTCACCCTATGGCAAGGATTTCTTCTGTTTCTCTCTCTCTCTCTCTCTCTCTTGTGTACCAGGGCTCACTAGTAAGCAGCGAATGCTTACATTTTCAAGCCTTATTTCTGTACATTTCAAGCCCTACGATTCTCCCTTAAAGCACTCTCCTCTTGGAACACACTTCTCCTGTCTCTCTCTACTTTCTGAAACAGTGCTGGGCGTCTTCTCTCCTGTCCTCATGAGGTTTGATCAAAGCTGTGGTGAGCATTGTTGCCCAGCGCTCCCCACTGGAAAGGCCGGAGCTGAGAAACAGCATTCTCAGGCACTGCAGATGCTGGACCTGCGTGGTGTGGTGTTGGCTCCTCTCCAAAGCCAAAATGACCAGGAAAGGGAAATATTTTGAATGCATTCGGGACCCCCAGGTAGTCAGTGCAACTAGGGACGTCAGAGAAGAGGACCTTGGATGGCTTGGGGAAGTGTCATGAGCTCCGGGCCGGCAGGCTCAGCACAGGAGGGGGGCTGTGAAGGGTGTTAATGGCAATGTGCTAACTCTGAAAATTTAAGCAAATTCACTGTAGATTTGACCTCGCCCGGGTTCCCAGTACAGCGAGGCTCTGGTCTCAGGTGTCCTGTTCTTTTACAGGGAAGTGCTTATTCCACTGAGCCATCTTCCCAGCTCCCGTTCTTTCACAAGTCTCTTTCCTCTGCTTCTCCAAGCTGTGTCTAGCACACTCCTGATGCCATGAAAAGCATTTTTGTTATTCCTGTTAGTGTTTTTGATTTCTAGCTCTTCCTGCTCTGGAATCGCCATCTCTGTCTGCATGGCCCTTTATCTTACACTCTGTCTGCTTCCCATTAGGGCCTTAGCGGTCAGCCGTAAGCCTGTCACATTTTCTGCACGACAATTCTGATGTCTCTGCTACCTCTGGCTCTGGTGCTCGCTCTCGTTCTCTCTCTGGTAATTGTTTGCTGAGAGCTGAACAGTACTGGGCACGAGGAACTGAGTCAGAGGGCCTTGGAGCGAGGCTTCACGCTGTCAGGCTAGCTTTTGGGCTGCACTCCTGTTAGGGGCAGTTTTGGAGTATGAGGCTGAAATCTCTCCTAGCATCTTTGTCTGGGTCAACCTGCTTCTTGCCTTGGGGAATCCCTGCAGATGCTGCCTCCAATGGGGTCTTAGATGTAGGGATTTTGGGGTTGTGGTTCCCTGACACACTGCAGAACCCTCTTCATGGGATGCAGAGGTGTGGGTGGAGAGCGGAGTTCTGTAGTCCTTGGTTGAGCTGGAGTTTTTCTGTCTTCCCAGTTCAAGGTGCTCTGTGGTTACCCTTAGGGGACCTTTCCTGCCCCGGTTGGTGTAATGTAACAAGTTTCCTTTCAGGGCAGGTCTTGCTAGGAGAGCAGAATGACCCAGTGTATTTAAAAATGGCTCCTTCCCCTGTACCCGCGGGGACTCTTTCTCCTGTCTGCTGGGGAGAGCCTGGGTGCCTGGAGATCAGACTCAGAAAGCGGGGCTGCTCTCACCTACACCAGCTCTCTGCAGCTTTGAGCTTACGGTTCCCATTTGCCTGCTTGGGTGCCCATGGGGGCCTCTGCCTGCGGGCTTTGCCCCAGAGGTCTTGCTGCCTGTCTGCCCGTGTCCTCTCCAGTTTTGGGGACAACAGTGTGCTCTGTCCTCTACTCACTGTCTGAGAAGAGCTGTTGATTTCCAATTCGTTTAGGTGTTTTTTCTGCTTCTATGGAAACAGGAGTGCTGGCTTCTAAGCCCTTAGGTGCCAACTGAGCTCAGAGGTCTCATTTTTATTATCCATGAGGACATTCAGGGGACTAAACACCATGTGTTGGGGACATTTGTCTTCTGCATTTGAATTGCTTTGTTGCCTTTGCCGAAGAATCGATTGACTTTGCAATCATTTATCTGTTTCTAACTATTCTGTCCTGTTGATCTTTTGGTCCATCTTTGTCTTTACATCTCAGTCAGTTTAGTGCAAGGTCTGCATTCCACTGCTGCAAGTCCCAGGACTGCCCTCTACACAATTTTCCTGGCCACTCTAGGTCCTTGAAATTTCTAAGTGGGCTTTAGAGGCAGGTTCTCGGTTTGCATATTTTTTAAATGCTGTTGAGATACTACTTGTGACTACAGTGAATCCTGAGATCAGTGCAGGGAAAATTGACTTCTTAAAGATAGTTTGCCATTCAATCAAAACTATGCTACCTGCTTTCATTTGGATCTTGTTTATTTTCTCTCACCAACTTCTGTAGCTTTCAGGGTAGCTTTTGCCTTTTTCTGGATAATCTATTCCTAAGAATTACATATTTTTGACATGCGTTTGCCTTGAGGTTTTAGGAAGAGTTCGCTTCTAAGTTCCCATTCACTGTTTAGGGACACACACTTTATTCTTTGCATGCTGACTTGTTTTCTGAGGCCTTGATAAATTCAATCCTTAATTCTAGTAAACTTTTTTTTTATTAACACTTAGGCCTTTCTATATTAAAAATCATGACATCTAGGAACCCAAGCAGTTTTTCTTCTTCCTGTTACTATTTGTTCTTCATTTATTTCTGGCCTTTTTGATTTTTCTCCCCATGTCTGGACTGTTCTTTGCATAATGCCACAGGACTTGGGTGAGGTAAGGTCCTCATCCACAGGGTGGCCATGGTGCCACTGTGCCACAGGACTTTGGCACAGCTCACAGGCCCACCTGGGCTGGTGCTTTCAGCTCCTCTACCCGTTTCAAATGGATGAAGGTGGGAGAAGTCCACACATGCAGTGTGTCACGTTAGGGGCTGTGTCTCTCTGCAGGCCTGTCCCCAGGACCGAGACCTCAGAACCCTGTAGAGTTGGCCTGTGTGTGGTGACCCCTGCCTGGCGGGAGTCCTGTGTGCCTAGCCTGGGTCGTGTGGTTCTCTGGATCAGACAGCGGTGTCCATGCAGCCAGCCTGTGTCTGAGCCTCCCAGGAGCCATGTGGTAAAGCTGGGGCCCCAGCCTGGCCCTTTGGGGCAGTGACAGAACCTACCTGCAGAGGAGAGCCTGGTATGGTTTTCAGGTCCCTGGGGCATGCTGTGGAGGGGCAGTGCTTCTTGGCCTCTGGGTGGTAGCACCTTGCTCTGCTGCTCACTCCTGCCGGGACACAGCTTCCCCAGACTCGGCACCACAGGGACTGGAGCCCCAATGCTGGAGCCAAAATAGGACTTTGCTCCTCCTTAGCTGGCCCCTCAGGTGTGTTGCAGTGTTGGGAAGCTGAGGGCTAAGAGTGAGGGTGGGAGCCTGGGCCGCTGCTGTGCTGTGTGGGACACCTGCAGGGTCACAGAGAAGGAGGGGCCACTGAGCTCCACAGGGGCTCCACGCTGCACGGCTGGACTGGACTGTCTGGATGCCTGGCTGTGAGTGCCCTGGGTGGTGACATGGACCTGTGGTGTCACACTCTGCTGGAGGGGAAGGTTGGGCGTGCTGCCATACTGCAAGGTGACAGCGTGCTTGAGCCTGGGCTCTCTGGGACTCTGCCCTGTGTGTCCTCTTTGTGGGGCTCAGCCAGTCTGAGTCTGTTCTGTGGCTGTGACAGCTGTGGCTGTAACAAAGTGTGCTGGGCGATGCACAGAGAAGAGAGGCGTGCCAAGCTTGGAGCTTGTGTGACCGGGACCATCGGCGAGGACCTGCAGCTGATGTGTCTTGGGGTGGGAGGGACACGTCACAGCTCTCTCAGGAGCTAGGCAGGGTCCTGCAAGAACTACTTCTGGGGCATGTCCTCACTGACCTAGCGACGACCTTCCGCCACCTCCCACACCCAGCCTGGGGAGCCGGCTTCCAACTTATGG
This sequence comes from Ctenomys sociabilis, assembly GCA_004027165.1. NCBI lineage: Eukaryota > Metazoa > Chordata > Mammalia > Rodentia > Ctenomyidae > Ctenomys > Ctenomys sociabilis. The sequence goes on along the minus strand of PVKA01009542.1, from coordinate 48,847 downwards.
ACTCTAGGGGACTCCTGCAAACCACAGACCAACCACGGCACCATCTGCCTCCTCGGCTATGACACTCTCTGTGACAATGACAGTGCTCCTGAGTCTGTGAGGACCCAGGAGAGTCACACAACTGGGGCATGGTCTAGGGACCCAACCCAGACACACACACACACACACACACACACACACACACACACACACACACACACACACACACATTCTTGCATGTCTACCTGCATAAGTCCCATTTTTGGAAATTGTCTTCCATAGAGTTGGTAGTTTTCCCCATTGACATAATTTCTCTCCACTTCAGAGGCTTCATATGCATTTCTGGTAGGGAAAATCTGTTTGCAGTTAATTTTCTCATTTGATTCATGTAAAGATATTCATCTTACCTTGCTCTCCAGTGCATTCTTTCTTATGTACCAATGCAGGCGTTGACCTGTTTCTTCATGAAGAAGCATTTCCAGTGTCCCCTGGGCCCTGAGGATTCTGGCCAGAGGCTCCATCCCCTCCGAGCACTTCCTGGGCTGCAGAGGGATTTCTCTCGCACCTGTTTCTCCAGGATCCTCTTTGTTCTTGGGTGTTCAGATCTGTGTTTCTCCTGCTTGTGTCCCGCAGAGCTGCTTGAACACATTCCCTCCCACGTGGAGGGTTTGGGGCTGCTTTCACCGGCGTGCTTGCTGCCTCTTAGATAACTAGTGACTGCACTGGCTGTGGGCTGTCATCCAGGCCTTTTCTTCCCCTACTGATCATTTTCCTGCTCCCCCTGGTGGACCCCTAGGACTGTGGCCTCATGTTGGCCTTGTTATGAGGGGAGTAAACATGTTCACACACAGCTTCATGGGACAAAAGCATGCAAGTTGTGTGCTGGTTCAACATCATTCTTCTTCTTTTTTAAAAATGTGTTTAGGACAGGGTCTACAGGGTTCACAGAGTCTGCAGGGTCTGCAAGATCCATAGGGTCTACAGAGTCTATAAGGTCTATAGGGTCTACAGGGTCCACAGAGTCTGCAGGGTCTGCAAGATCTGCAAGGTCTATAAGGTCTACAGGATTTATAGGGTCTACAGGACCTATAGGGCCTCTAGGGTCTATAGGGTCTAAAGGGTCTACAGGGTCTACTGGGTCTACTGGGTCTACAGGGTCTACTGGGTCTATAGGGTCTATAAGGTCTATAGGATCTATAGGTTCTAAAGAGTCTATAGGGTCTACTGAGTTTATAGGATCTACTGGGTCTATAGCATCTACAGGGTCATAGGGTCTATAGGATCTACATGGTTTACAGGGTCTACAAGGTCCTCAGGGTCATAGGGTTTATAGGGTGTGCAGGGTCTACAGCGTCTATAGGGTCTACAGTGTCTACAGTGTCTGCAGGTCTGCAGGATCTATAGGTTCTACAGAGTCTCACTATGAAGACTGGACTCGTGGTGATTCTCCTGTTTTCAGCCTCCTAGCACTGAGATTACAGGCTCGAGCCACCATGCCCAGTCTCTATTGCCCTCTCAGTGCATACCATGGGGCAGGGCCAGCACAGCACACTGAGGATGGAACCCTGGCTGCTGTGCCCTGCCTAAGCAGGTGCTTTAGACTACTGAGCCATCTGGCTGGCCTCCTTCATTCTGATGGTGGCTTTTGCTCCAATGTATTTGCTTCCATTCTTGACATAACTAGACTTTCTATGCACTTTGGCCTTTCCATTTTTTCTGGGATTTTTAACTTACTCTTTTAGGGGGATTCTTGTTAGCAGAATCAAGTTGGATTCTAGTCAGTGTAGCTTTGCCTGACTTTCAGTTTTTATTCTCTGCACGTTTGTGTTAATTGGTGCCACATCTGGATTTATAATTGCTCTTATGCTCCATTCCTTTCTTAATCTTCTTTATTATTTTTCTCCCTGTTACTGCTTCACTTTGAACTATTGTCTTTTTCAAAAATTTCTCTAACAATTCAGTTAACCTATAGAACTTATTTATTCGTTACTTAATCAAATTATAAGGCCGTTCAGACTCTTCACCTTCTCTGCGATGTGCCAACACTGGCCCCCACTTTGTAATTTCCTGGTTAGAAATTCAGCACTTCTTTCTTCTCCAACACCACAAGATATTATTACTGTATTTTTGCCGATTTGCTTTTTAAAGTTTCCCCCTTATTTGCCAGTTTCTTTATGCTTCACTTCTCTCTGTCTGGATCTCCCTTTGCAATCTGTGTCCCTCCATGCGAGAGAGATGTTTAATTCATTTTGAATGGTGCAGCCATGGTTGGGCTGGGTTTTCTGCAAAGGCCCTATCTCATCCTGAGGATGAACGATGTTAGTTCCAGTCTTAGACTTCTGAGTTTGCAGTTGTCTTGTCTCAGGACTCTGAGGGTGCAGTTGGCTGATCCGCCTGCACGCTGGGGCCAAGCCAACCTCTTGTAAGCCCTGTTCTCCACGGTCACTGTGCTGCTCCTCCTGGCTGCCTCTGACCATCCTCTTTGTCGCTGGGCTCTGCAGTTCTATCACGGCACTTCTGCGCGTGATTCTCTTCAGATTCAGTCTGTTTAGGACTCACCTTCTTGACTCAGTGGGGTCTTTAATTTTATTTTGGGGAAAAATTTATGTCATTATCTTTTAAAATGTTGTGCTGCTCCCCTGTTTGCCATTTTTCTCTCTCTCTGGACCCCCAGAATTGCACACTGAACCTCACATTCGGCCTTCTTGGCTGTAGTGTCCTTTTGTCCTTCCTGACAGGTTCTTGTATGATTTACTCTGATCTAATGACAAATTCCATCTCCTCTCTCCATTTCTTTCTCTCTTCAGCTTTGCCTAGTCATGTATTAAATTTGTTTGATGATTTATTATTTCAAATGTTGCATTTTTCCCTTTAACAATTATATTTTCTTCTTTAAATTTTTTTCTCATTGTTCAGTTTCATAAATAGTTTTGCTTCTTTTTTAAAAAATATCATTTATTTGTTTATTTGATACAGGGTCTCACTATGTAGCTTGGACTCACAGTGATCTTCCTGTCTTGGCCTCCCCAATGCTGGGGCTATAGGCATGCACCACCATGCCTGGTTTTGGTGGCTGGCACAGCCCGCGGTATCAGGAATTGACCCAGTCCTCGCGCTTGCCAGGCAGGTGCTTAGACCACTGAGCTATCTCCCAGCTCTCTTTTTGCTTCTTGAAACACTCCTGGGCTTGGTCTCTCATCCATTTTCTCTTTCTTTCATTCTGTTTCCTTCCATCTCCTGTTCATTGTTCCCATTCCTGGCCTGCCTTCTGGGTTCTTCACAGCGAATAACCCACTGTTCTGGAAAAGTCCCTCTGTGGCATTCCCATGGCTCTGGACAAGGTTCCCTGGACAGTAGTATCAGTGTTTGTCTCTGGAGGTTCAGAGGGAAACAGCCTGGGGACCTTCTGGATGAACACTCCATGGGGGCTTCTCCTGGGTATGCAGCTGTGTGGGTCTGGCCATACATCGGGAGTCCTGTGGGGCTTCCCCGTGGCACCCTTCTCTAGCCCTGGGCTGGGCAGCCCTACCTGACCTATCTGCTAGGTATCTGGGCAATTTTCTTGGCTGTGAGAGCTGAAGTTCAAGTTTACCTTAAGGGACTTTGAGGTGGTGATGGCCCTGTGTGCTGTCCTTCTCTCTTAGGTCTTCTTTCAGTTCTTGGATCTGGTTGTGTGTGTGTGTGTGTGTGTGTGTGTGTGTGCGCGAGCGTGTATGCACGTGCACATGTGCATGTGTGCGCATGTGTGCACTCTCACGGGCACACTTCATATGCTCATGAGTACCTTTCCTGGCTGTCCCACTGTCAGGGGGAGATCGCGTGTTTGCACTGCCCGGATGCTGGGCTGGCGGAGGTCCTGATCCCAGGGTCAGCATCACTGAGAGGTGATGACACCAGCAGGGGGCGCACAGCTGGTCTTTAAGTAGGGCCGGAGGCGGGGAGGGAGCGGCGGCAGGGGCAGTGCGCTCGGGGGCAGGCGTGTGCCCGTCCTCAAACAGAGCCCCTCATGTAACTACGCGGGGACACAGGCAGCTGCTGTTGTGCATATGAACCTGGCACCTGGCCCCCAGTGCTGGTCTCTGGGCGACGGTGCCATAGCTCAGTCTTGGTGAGACACCTAAGCATAGTGTATGGTGTCTTTTCAGCTGCCACCCGTCTGCCACCCAGCTTCTATAGACGCTGGGTCAAGAACAAGGTTTTAGTGCCACAGCCTACCCTAGGGCTTCCCCGCAGTTAAGTTGCATGAATAAAATATTGGAGGCATCTGTTCCCCAGTCTGTGCATGGCAGGAACATCCTTGGTCCCATGACGACGTGACTAGCCAGACCCCATGCTGCCCTATGCTCCACAGCACCCTATGTCCTATGGCATCCTAAATCTGATGACATCATGAATGAACTGTACCACATAACATCCTGTGCCCCACAGCATCCTGTAACCAAGGACCCTGTACCTAGAGCACCCTGTACCCACGGAACCCTCTACACATGCACCTTGTGCCCTCAGTGCCCCATACCCACGGCATCTGTGACAATGTTCAGGCAGAATGATCCCTACCCCCTCTGGCCCAGCACTGCTTTCTGTCTTCCTGGGCTCAGCTCAGAGCTCCTCTCTGCTGCAGCTCTTTCTGTTTACAAGATGTGCATACCAAATTTCCAGAGTCAACCACAGAGGGCCAATGAAAATGCCCAATAAACTTGGAACACTCCTCCAGTGGAGAGCACCATATGCAAATGGTGTGCAGGTCCGCAATGGATCATTGCCCAGTACTTGGGTGGGCAGAGCTAAGAGGTGGTGGTCCTGTAATCACTGCTGTGTTCTGGGGCGACAGGGGCCGTAAAGACAGGGGCTGTGCATTCCTGCTTGCATATCGGGGGTAAGTTGTCTGCCATACTATTTACAGTTCAATGGTAGCTTCCCCTTGGTAAATCATGCAAATGAGGTAGCGGGTTTGGCCCAGCCAGGAATGGAACACTAGGGATCACTTTGCCAGCGATTTCTTTTTTATTTATCCCAGATCCCCAAACATTTGGGCTGGCGAGGCCCTAATGCAATTGCCCTGAATCTCTGGCTCGAAGTGCTGTGTTTATTGCGCCCGTTTGATTTGGCAGGGAGCTGGAGAGGAGAAGGTGGGAGGGGTCTCCAGCCCTCCAGGGGCTCCGGGCAGCTGGAGTGGAGAATGGCCGGATTGTGGAAGCCATAGGGAGCACTAAACTAGTCTGGGCTCTTAAACAAACAAACTTTCCAAATTGTGCAAGGTCTGGCTCTGGGCTCTTCTCAGCAGCAGGTGGGTAGTTTGCTTCCAGCTCTGTGTGTGTGGCTGTGGGGTGAGGACCCCTCTCATCCTCTGGGTTGCTGGCTAGTAAATAGCAGTAACTTGTCTTTTCTGGTCCTTTTGGGGGAGTCTGGGCCCAGCGCTGGAGATCCCAGTCCAGGAAGACCACTTCTTGTTAGCAGCAGGACCTCTGGCTTTGTGTCACCAGCTGGGGATGAGGCAGCTCTCCAGAGAGAACGGCAGCCAGCCTTGGGTGCAGCACGGTGGAGATGCACCAGGGCCCATGGACAAAGATGCCTGTCTCTTGTCCCCAAGGCACAGAGACTCATGATCTGTCCATCTCCCCAAATGGGCCCACAATTAGAATGTAAATGACTGTGAAAGCAAATGGTCTGTGGAATGTCAGAAGGGCCAAATAACAACAAAGTATGTGATTAGACCCTCCACTGCCACCACCCCACCCAGGCAGTGCAGTAGGCTTTGCCCGTCTACTCACATGTGTCCCTAGCACGTCATCTGTGAAGGTCCTGGATGGAAGCCAGCCTCTTTGGGAGCAGAGCAGTGCTTTTTTCTTGTTGCCAGGCATGGAATCATCCGTGACACAGTGCCAGCCCTGGGGAGGAAGCAGAGAGGGCCTGAGGCTCTGGCCCTGCATTTGGAGGTCGTAGAGGTCTGGGGAGTGGTGAAGCCCTGCGGCAGGGTGAGGGCCTCTGGGAATGTGTAGATGGGACTGGATGGGCTCTTTGGTTTGAAAATAAAAAGTGCAGCTCTAGGGAGTCCCTGGTTGGGCAGTAGGGATGCCCCCTGCCTGGGCCACTTCGATTGTCCTGTGGCTTGTTCCAGCCGGAACCTCTTCCTGCTCTTCTGGGTCAGTGAATGGAAGCCATAGTTGAATATCTGTGCCCAGTTTCCATGCCACCGAGGGACTCTGGCCCACACAATATTCCTTTCTGTCATTTCTCCGTACAGCTTTCACAGCACTCTGTTGAGGGAACTGCGTCCCTTGTCCACTGTATTTTGCACAGGCTGTGTGGCACTGCTTGTGACCTTGTCTTTTGTGGCACTTTTTTTGCACAGGAATGGTCTGTGCCCTTGTGACACCCTGGGGACAGATGTGTGTGCTGCCCATTTGGGATGATTGTCTAGATGACCCTATGAGTTGGGATTTTAAGCAGGCGACACTGTGTTCTCCTCCGTGGTTCATTCTTCCTTGTGTAGAAGACTCTGACAAAAAGAGCCTTTCACTCTGGTCTTCAGTGAGATCCAGGACCCCTAAGTGAAGCTTCTGGGTGGACAGAGGGACCTAAATAGAGGCCTGGTGCCCTCTGCCCTCCCTCCCCCCACCTGGCCTGTGCTCCTGGGAATGGATGGAAATTTGATCTCCACCCGGGAATTCTTTAATATCAGGTCATCTATCTCTTGAGAGAAGCGAAAGTAACAAGTCATTGTGGGCAGAAAGTAACAAGTCATTGTGGGCAGGGCTGCTCGGTTCCCAGGAGGAAGCACGTGGACACAGCTTGCTGTGGAGGAGCCCTGTGCCGGAGGCAGCGGTGGTGCTGTGTGGGCCCAGCTCCAGCTCCCGAGGAGGCACAGGCTGCAGGCAGGGAGGAGCTGACAAGACAACACCACATCCTGTCCCCAGGCTAACAACAGCTTCTTGAGGGTGGGGATTATTACGGTACTGGCTAGGACATCAAATTGTCGGAGTAGCTTTGGGTTGGAGGACTCTCCTTCCATGTGGGTTCTTGCCTTCAGCCCCAACTTCTGCAGACTGTCATGATGTCTGTTACCTTGGTGTCCATTCCCTAGAGGGTTTCTGGGAGTAGGACTGCTTTACAAGTCTCTGGAAATCATTTTTCAATAAAAGGGCAAAAAATGGCTCCATCTCAGTTACTGCAGAGGAAAAGTGAGTAGCAGAGGGAGCGCTGGCGTGGGTTTCAGGTCACGGGTCCCAAAGCTACTGCAGGATACATTTGGGAAACACCAATTAGTTGTTGTCCTTACCTCAGCGAGACAGAAAATTACCCAAATTGTCATCACCACTTGTCACAGATACTGGCCAAGATGAATTTGTTCTTGAGGCCACATCAGGGAACTTGTTTTGTGAGGTAAAAGGAGAATACTTTTTGTTAAACAACAAAGAGAAGGGGTAAACAAAACCTGATGGTTCCTGTCCTGTTCTTCCAGGTGAGTAGTTTGCAGCTCTTAAAAAGCCACCAAATGAGACGTGTGTCTGTCTCCTCTGTGTGCACTTCTGTTTTCTGTGTGTGCTGGGTCTCATCGGCTCTCTGCAGAGCTTGGAGGGGCTCCATCTTGGCTGGGACATGATGCAGACCAGGAGCCCTGGCTGTGTTGCTCTGGGGCTGTGCAGGTGTGGCTGACTCACAAGTGGAGTCCTTGTCACCCTTCTGACTCCTCTGCCCAGGATGCTGGAGTTGGTGAGGTTCTCGCTTCTCCAGGGAGCCACTTCTGGCTGGGTCTTGGACACTCCAGCTCCCTGTTGTTCCTCACAGGCATGTTCTTTTTTTATTTTCCATAATTTTATTGAAGAATAAATAGCAATGAAATAGTTTCAAATCAAATTAGTGGAACAGATTCAATAATTAATACTTTGCATATTGTTTTCGTAGTGGTTTTTTGTTGTGCAAGGTGCATACATGATATTCTATTTACAAACACTATTAGAGCAGATGCCTCTATTCAATGAATTAAGAAAATGTAGCTGTATACCTATCTTTTTTAAAAACTGAATTATAGTACAGTTTCAATAATTAATGCTTTTTACATTGTAATCTTCCTAGTGGTTATCCATAGTACAAGAAGCAGACAGGATGTCCTGTCCAAACACTATTAGTGCAAATCTTTCTTCTCATGGAATTATGCAAAAGTACTGCATATTTATCCTAACTGTACTGTTTATACAAACACAGAATGGTTCTTCCTTTGTATCCCCTTTTTTTCTTTAGTCCTGTCGGAGATGGGTATTCTATTGTCATTCAATTATTATAGGTGCTTGAATTCAGCGAAACAATCCAACACAGTCCAGCAGTCCACAATACTGGTGGGTTATCTGAAAAAGTTCTTGACTAGAGCTATTTACAGCTCAGCATATTATTATGGCTGTATTTTATATACCTTGTTTTTATACTTTTCTGCTAGATGGTTAAGAACAAGATAAAGCAAGACCTACATAACAAAAAATGTAACTTTTGTATCTGATGAGGTCAGTCAAGTCCCCTCAGGGTTTATCCTGTAACTCTGTACCTCACTCTGTATATCCTTTGTCAGTGTCAGCCATGTGGATGAGTCATGGTCATTGCTTGACCAGTTTGCTCTCTGTGAAAGCCTGAGAGAAGGTTTTCTCTCCATGTGACTCTCCTTAGGCACACTATAGATTATCAATCGCATTCCTCTGTGGCTCCATAATCTCCTTGATCAGAAAATTTGGGGCGCAACTGAATTCCATGATGTTACAGTACAGGTTTTCCTATGTCCTGAGTATTCACTGACCTTGAAAGGCTAGGGCCAAAATGTTGGCTGGCCTTGAGGCTCTTCTATTTCTCCAATTTCTGATCTGCAGGCATAGGTTGTTAACCCTCCAGAAGAGAAGCTGTTTAGTACGCTGCAACATATGCACTTCAGTTTATCCTAACTATCTGACTAAATTCTTTTTAGTTGTTATACATTTCTATTTGTATTTCTTCTTTTGATTTCTTATACTAGGGAGACTATATGATATTTGCACATGTATGTCTGGTTTACTTCACTTATGAGTATATGTTCAAGTGGCATACACTTAAATACAAATGCTTCAAGTTTATCATTTTTTATAGCTGAGTAATACCCCATTATATAGAAATATCGCAACTTTTTCAACCATTTCTGATGTGATGGACATCTTGGTTGTTTCCAAGATTTTGCTGTCACAAATTGTGCTGCTATAAACATAGGTACACATATATCACTATGATATGATGCTTTCAGTTTCTCTATACCTTTCCTCTGTTGTTTCTTTGCTTCCGACTCTGTTGATTCATTGATTTGAGCTGAGCTAGTGTCCTCTGCATGTATCATGGGTTGGCTTGAGGCCTGAGGTTGCATTTTGCTCCTTGTCTTTGTCATTTTGTATAGCACTGACCTCCGGTCTTTGGTGTAGAGCTTTGGTGCAGTTACAACCTTAGCATGCAATGAGATTTGGGTGCCGATCTATTAAGTTTGAGTTTAGCCAGTTATGCCTGGCCTGGATCTAGCTGTTGTGTTCAGCTCCTTTTTGCTGCAGCCCCTCTAGTACAACAGTGAGCCTGTGGTTCCTCTCTGTTGTGTCCCTCATCCAGGGAGCACCAGGTAGCATCGAAGCTCTCCCGTACACTCACTGGGCCGTGCTGGGCTGGATTGGGGGCCGGTGAGTGTATGGTGAGTCACAAAAATTCTCACTTGCTCGGCAAGCTTGGGGACAGGGGCTCTGGGGAGTTGCAGGGCTCCCAGGGGCACAATAGAGAGACTCACTCATGTGGGTGCCTGAGCTTTGCTCTCTGGGTCTCTTGCCCGGGGTGCGGGGAAGCCAGAAGTTTTCCCAGGCACTTATCAGGCCAAGCTGGGTTGGATTGGGGCTGAGAGAGTCCCAGAAGTTCTCGCTTGCTTGGAGGTCTTGGGGCCGGGGGCTCTGGAGGGCGCTCACTGCTAGAAGCTCGCCTGGAATCCAGAAGTTGTCCCACACACTCACCGCACTGGGATGGGGTGGGTCAGGGCTGAGAGAGTCTCCGAATGTCTCACTTGCTCGGCAGGGCTGGGGTCAGGATCTCTGGGGAGTTGCAGGGCCGAGGGGACACAGTAGAGAGTCTCACTCACGCCAGTGCCTGAGTTCTGCTCTCTGGGTCTCTTGCCAGCGGCACGGGGAAGAACAGTCATGTTCTAGAGCTGAGTGTGGCACAGGCCCTGCACATGTGGGTTTCATCCATTTTTATACTCCAGACAGCACAAGAGAAGAGCTTCTTTGCATCATTTTGCGGACAACATCTAGGGGTCTGTGGGCCTGGCTGAGCTTTAGGCTGGTCACCTGGGGATTACAACAGTGGGGAGGAAGTGCTGTGGGGGTGAGTCGTGCCTGTGTTGGGAGCTCCCATGGTGCTCTGGGCCTCATCACAGCTGGCATTTTGTTGAAAACAGTTGCAGTGGGGATTCTGGTGAGTTTTTAGAGATAGCTTCTTCCAGCACATTGAGCCTTGTTGCAAACCCTGCCATCCAGAGCAGGCCGGTTTCTGCAGGTGCTGTCTGCAGAGTGAGAACAGGTTCTCCTGCGCTCAGGTCTCCTGAAGATAGGCAGACCAGGCTCCTCCCTGCCCAGAGCTCTGTGTGAGTGCTGGTCTTCTGTGTGTGTTTTTCTGTCCCAGTTTCTCCCTCAATTTGGCCTTGGGTGTTCCGTGGGCAATGAGAAAGTGAGTTTTGTGGAAGCAGTTATTTCTGAGAAAAGTGTTATGTATGAACCTATGCAATCAATCAGACCAGGCATTCTGACATGAAAAGAAGATTTATTGGAGGTAGGAGTAAGTGGGCTGGCTGTCCAGTGGACCAAGACAGTCCAGAACAAGGCAAAGCAGAGGTCTCTTAAGGGGCTTTGTGGGGAGGGCATTTGTGGGCTGAAACAGCTGAGGGAGAGCTAATCTTGGCGTGGCCACTGGTCTCTGAGGGACTTTTAATACCAAATAAAGTAGAGTTTCTGTGTTTTTTTCCCCCAGGTCAAAGTTGGGCTGACCTGGGCCAAAAGGAAGTGAACCTTGGAGTAAGGGTGAGGGCCCTAACTAGGTTGAGGGTCCTAACTTACCATTCTGGACTCTTATTTGATAGGAAAGAGGGCAATGAAGCTGTCTGGCTACCTCCTGCTGGCCAGGAGTGATGAGGGGTTCAAGTCTAGACATTAGGAGTAGTCAGAGGAGGGTGAGGAGCAGTCTTCTCTTGGGTCCCAATGTGCTAAAGCCTGGTAGGAGTATCCTGAGAGAAGCATTTGGTTAAAATTTGGGGTTTGTAATCTGGTGACAATACTGTGGATGGGGAAGAAGAAGCAGGGGGCTACTGTGAGCACAATAACAAGCCCTGGGAGGAACCTTAGAAGGGAAGTGAGCAAAGTGAACATGGAGTCCCACATTCCTTGTCCATCCCGTCCCAGGGAGCCTTCTAGGGAGGTCCCAAGTCCTGTAGCTCCCAGGGTTGCCCCTAGGAGAGCCGTACCTACCAGGATGCCCACATGGGTGGCTTGTTTGATCTTATGGGGTGTGGGCATATTCTTAAGGATGAGGCATCTTGAAACTTTGAGTCTGTGTATAGCTAAAATTAGAGATCACAGTCACTGAAGTGCACTAGAGGTGTAAAGGAAGGACAGGAAAGACCGAGGCACTACACAGAATCAGCTGTGTGCCTCTTCCATGTTGCTTGTCTGGAGGTGTGTTGAACGAAGTGAATTGGGTGCAAGGGAGGCTAGTGGAGTTTCCCTGGGAATATGTGAGGTTGTGAGAACAGGAGAGTTGTAAAAGAGAGATATCAGTGGCTGAAGGCTTTCGAGAAGGGGGCAGGTGTGTGTGTTGTTGGGTATGGCTGGGATGGCCATGAGATCAGGCCTTAGAATGGCCATGCACAGCCAAACACTTGGGGAGGTTGGTGGTCCAGGTTAGGGGTTTTGGGGGGTGAGGAGGGCTGTCAGGATGACAGTTCACATCTCTGTAGAAGTTAGTGCCAGCTGTCTCAGTTAGGACAAGAAGACCGAGGAGGCAGCGAATGGTGGGCTGGAGTCCCCTCTGATGTGTAGGGCTCATGGGTACTGGGGAACGCAGGGAAAGGCTGTAGAATCTCTGAGGCACATTAGTATAGGAATAGCATGCGTGGCACAAGTGGGGCTAGAAGTGTCTCAGAGAGTATGGTTGACAAGGGAAGAGGGAGGGAAGAGCAGGCTGTGCATTGAAGTTAGGTTTATAGGACAAGCACTGTGGGGAGAGAGGTGAGAGAGACACGGAGCGTTTGGATGAGATCTCTCCCCACGACAGGTATGGAGTAGGTTGGGTTTAGAAGGAAATTGTGAGTGAAGAGCAGTGTCTGGGGTCAGCAGGAATGGGCCTGAGTGTGTCATGTAGGTCGGCCATCAGCACTTACTGTGGAGACTGTAGATCTAACAAGGAGCCTTTAGAACTCAGGGAGAATGCTATATGTGGTGTCTGTGTCAGCAAGAAGAGGATTTTTTAAACCTGAGATGTCCAGTGAGACTTGGGACTCTGATGAAGATACCTCAATGTGGGCCATGGACCCCAAGCTCTGTTGTTGCTCTTCAGTGGCAAGACCAAGCAGGTCAAGTATTGATGGGTCTGGCTGTAGCGAGTTTTACTGGCAGAGAATTGGATGATTTGTCTGCTGTCTGGTGCACAGGACAGTCACATTTCCAGTGACCCTTGAGCTTGTAGATAGAACCAGGTCCCAGTGGTGGCTGTAGGCTGGGGCAGGCTCATGCCCAGTGTCCTTCTTTGCTGCACTTGAAACAGTCCAGGAAGGGATCAGGTGGCAGCATTGTTTAGGACCTTATTAAGATCCTACTTTGATGGGAGTTCTGAGTGACACATACAAAAGTTGGCACTTTAGTGTAGTTAATTTTGGTTTCTATTACTGAAGACATGGAAAGTCAGGTTAACTAAATTTTCCTGTGGAGTTTGAGTGGCAAGATTTGTCTTTTTAGCTTTGTGTGAATATCAGGAGCAGGTCAAGATATAGAATAGGAATTAATAACAGTTGTTTCCTCAGCAGAATCTGGGTCTATATTAGTACTTGATTATCAGAATCTTATCTGAGTATCAAGCACCTTGAAATATAAAGTGTGACTGGAGAACTGTTATTTGCTATCATTCATGGAGATTTTGCAGTTAAATTCCTGAAGAATGCCGACAGACAATAGTGACACTTTTACAGTGAACATCTGACAGCAACAAGCACACACAGTAGTGTCGCGTAACAGTCACAACGGATGATGAAGCCTCCTCTTGCATAGGCATGTCCAAATGTGACGGCACACGTATAGGGCATATATCACTAGGTGTCTGCTAGAAAATTTTCATTTGGCTGATGCCCTCATGTTGGCTTGACATGAACCTCTTATTATAAATATCTGGAGCATAAGAGAAAGGCATGAATATATTTAATGTGTCAATAGCACTTTTAATTTTTTTCAATAGCACTTTTTGAGAAAACCTTATTTTAATTCTTTTGAAAAAAACCTTTGTCTTTCAACCAATGACCAAATTACTGGGGGTTTCTTCCAAGGAGATTATTATGGGCTGTCTGCCATTGAACAAATGTTGGCCACCCTTCTATCCACCAATCAAGAGTCCTGTCCAACAATCTCTCCCTATTTTAATGGTTTTTATTTAATTATAAACTAATTTTGATATCATTTAGAGCAGCTGGTAACTCAGGGGAAATCATGCTTTCAAATATATATATATTAACGCTCAAATAAAAAAAGGAGCAGCTTTTTTATGGAATGACATAAAAACACATACATGGGTCACACACAAATGTCTTTACAAAATCAGAGTGTTCTCAAATATATTTCTGGACAGGTTAAATTCTTATGACCTGTTAAATTTGCAATTATGAGAGACTCATCAGAACTTTTATAGGTCAATTAGTAGACGTCTCATAAGAATCTGAGAAACATAAAAGCCTTTTATTTATAGGTCACCAAGTATGAGGAGGAACAAGCAAACTGAGCAGGGCACAAGGGTCAGGCACGGCACAAGAGAGGAGCACTCACACCTCGCAATCCTGGGCTTGCAGGCTGGCGGGAAAGGCACCCTAGGGGAGGGCAGGAAGCTGCAACTCAGAGCCTCTTGTGGCTGCAACAGGATCGCCTGCCAAGGTGGCTGAGGAGCAGGGTGTGTAAGGGGAGGAGGAGGCGAGGAGCAGGCTTGACCGAAAAGACAGTGATTTTCAGTGGGCTGTTATCCTACCTCTAGCTCAATAGCAGAGGGAGGAGCTCACGTGTGGGGGGAAATGTGTAATGAGTTGTTTCTGGATCACACTTTGTCCCAAAGTGAAAAACCTGGAGGAAAAAGAGACTGTGGGTGCAAGTTGGGTGAAGAATGTGAAGAATGCAGGACTGAGGCAAAGGCAGATGAGAGAAAGGCAGGGGAGAGGGAGCAAAGGGGGAGCGAGCTGTCTCCCCCTGAAAGGTGGGAGGACAGAAGGGAAGTAGCGTATGCACTGTTGCAGCAGCAGCAGCAGATGGTGGTGGCTCTGGTGGTGCCTGTGGCGGCGACTGTGGTGGGGTGAAGGGGAATCTGGGAATGAAGGGGCCATTGGGGAAGGGTTGGATAGAGGGCTCGTCGGGGCCTTTGCTAGTAGAATTTGTTGGGGGACTACATGACAGGTGGAGCTCAGGAGGACTGTGGAGAGAAGGGGAAGCAAGGACGCAAGGGACCTGGGACCATTTCCTGTTGCAGTGACAGAAGCTGTCTAAATCAGTGACGGTGTCACAATCGAGCGTTTCCGGGGGTGCAAATAGTCCCACTGTATTGTGGGACTTGTATTGTGGTCAGGAGGTCTGACAGAGAAAAGTGAGGTGTTTGAGTTTGAGCTCAGTCTGAAGGGTCCCCTGGGGTCTGATTTGAGACAAGAGAGAACAGAGGCATGGGCAGAAGGGGTGGATGAGTGTTACTCACGGTGGCAAGAATACAGGGAGAGTGACAGAGATAGACAGGAGTGGAAAGACAAATACTATTGGAGGTGAATCCCAAAAGAGACAAGAGAGTAGAGCCCCACAACAGGCATCCCCAGTCGGAGGGGAGGTCGAATCGAGGGCAGGAGTGGCTCGGCATGCGACATGCCTTCGAGATGAGGTGAGAGGCATGAGGCTGGGAGAGAGCCGTCCGGCAATGACATCTATCTTCAAGACATGTAGAGAAGGAAAGAAAATAAAAAC
Organism: Ctenomys sociabilis; assembly: GCA_004027165.1. Classification (NCBI taxonomy): domain Eukaryota; kingdom Metazoa; phylum Chordata; class Mammalia; order Rodentia; family Ctenomyidae; genus Ctenomys; species Ctenomys sociabilis. The sequence continues at coordinate 33,638 of PVKA01009542.1, read as the reverse complement.
ACCAAAAGAGATCTCATCTAGGGTACAGCTGGGGAGGAAGCTGCCAAGCACAGAGACTCCCAAGGGAGAAATGACCCCCTTTGCTTCTCCCACACCCCCTGAACAAGCTGGACAATGGCAGAGGTTTGTATTTTAAGATAGGTTAGAAGAGTGACGAGGGGATGCTGACAAGGTGACAGTTGTCCTGGGTGTTTAGGTCAGCAAGGGAGGTCCAAGGCTCGTGGTTCACTCAGAAGGGCTGGCGGCAGGCCTTGCAGAGGCCCTGGCACCCCTCCTGGGTTTCCAGCATCAAATGTTAGGTACGAACCCACTAATTGACCAGACCAGGCATTCTGACTTGAGAAGATTTATTGGAGATAAGAGGGGTGTGATTTCCAAAAGATGCAGCTTCTTCAATCTAGTTTTGAAAGTTAAGTTGCAGGATGTGAAAAGGTTGCTTGGGTTGTGCTTCACGCGGAACACTTCCCTGACTGGCCCTCCTCACACCCACTCCTTCCACCTCTTTCTCGCCTTTGCCCGGGGTGGGTGCCTTTGAGCTCTCCCTTCTCAGTGCAGCTCTCCCTTCTCAGTGCGCTGTTGCTCAGTCACTCTGAGATGTGGGGACCCAGGTTTTCTTTCCACCTGTAGCACAACCGCTTGGGCTCAGCCTCTGCTCACTTCATTCCCAGATTCTGCCAGAGCTTTCTAGGGTCTCCAGAGCTCAGCTTTCCTGGAGTGCTCTGCCCGAGGGTTCAGCAGAATCTTCCTGCCCTCAGCATTTGGTCTTTCTTTCTTTCTTTCTTTCTTTCTTTCTTTCTTTCTTTCTTTCTTTCTTTCTTTCTTTCTTTCTTTCTTTCTTTCTTTCTTTCTTTCTTTCTTTCTCTCTCTTCCTTTCTCTCTCTTCCTTTCTCTCTCTCTCTTCCTTTCTCTCTCTCTCTCTCTCTCTGTTTCCCTTCCTTCCTTCCTTCCTTCCTTCCTTCCTTCCTTCCTTCCTTCCTTCCTTCCTTCCTTCCTTCCTTCCTTCCTTCTTATACTGGAGATCAAACTCAGGACCTTGCACTTGCCATACAGGTGCTTAAGCCACTGAGCTATTTCCCCAGCCCAGTGTTTCACTTTCAAATCTAATTCAAGCACTGGAATTGCCATCACAGGAGGCATTTCTGATTGAGATACTACTTTCTTGTGGCCCAGGAGGCTGAGAGGGGATCACTGGCTGGTCTGGACAAAGCACTGGAGATGGCCCCTGGAGATCTCTAGAAGGCTTGGCCTGGGGGGGAGTTTCAGCATGCCTGGCCTCCTGCTGAGTTGGAGGGTGAAGCTCTTTTGGGGGCCTGGCGTCTGAGGTGTACCTTAGGGAAGATGCAATCTCTGGAGGCTGGGAAAGTGCTTAGTGTGGAGTGATAACATTCAGCGTGTTCAGAGGAATGGCAGGATGAACAGTGGCCTTCGGCTAGGAAGGAGGAAGGTTCTACATCAGTGGACTTTGCAGTTACGGTAAGTCCCAGAGCCACACGTCATTATACTGTGGTTTTAGGCAATGTTGTATGCTGACTTCTGGATATCGTTCCCAGATCTGCTGGTGGGAAGGGTCTTCTGCTCTCTTCCAAGTGTCCTGCAGGGTGAGAGGGATGTGGGCATGGAGGGCAGAGCTTGACCTCTGCTGGCTCAGAGAAGGCTCCTCAGTGAGCCCTCCATCCTGATTGGATTCTTGATGGACTGGAGATTGTCGATTACAAGTGGGCTTGGTGACTAAGTCGTGATATCTAGCTCATGTCTTCACTTTGTTGTTTTAAAATTTATTTATTTATTTTTTGGTACAGGATCTCGCTATGCAACTCGGAAACATAGTGATCCTTCTTTTTCAGCTTCCCCAGCACTGGGATTGCAGGCATGCTCACCATGCCCAGTTCCAGTGGCTGGCAGCACCACTGTATGGTGGCCTGCTGGCATGGTGACACAGCATCTGGTACCAGGGATCAAGTGGGCGCTTGGACTGCTGAGCTCTCTCCCTGGCCCCACCTCCATTTTGATACTGCTCAGGGACACTGTGCAGGGAGCTGGCCGTCCTGTTGGGCTAAGTTTCTGCAGAACTCTGGAAGGAAGTGGGTCAGTGTCCTTGTGTGTGTCAGAAGCTGACTGGGAGGCAAAGCTGTCATTGCCAGTGTTCTGAAGCTTGAGGAGCCCCTCATCAGGCAGCTCCAGGGACCGAGCAGCAGCTTCATGCTTGCTGAAGACAGGTCAGCCTCTTCAGTGGTTTGCAGGTCCTCAGCAGGAGCACCTTATGGGGTTGAAGAAGGCTCAGCCTGTTCAGTGGTCTGCAAATTCTCAACTTGGGTAGCTAGATGGGTTGGAGTGGGATTCACATCCTATAAAGCTGGAGCCTCCTGCTGAGCTTGTGAGAATTTTACCTGTTTGGCAGGCCCTGGCGACAGGGTGGGGGCCTCCAGGTGGGTAATGGAAGGCTCTATGCCATTCATTTGAACAGAGGGCTGTACCCCATGGAGGGCTAGAGGGGCTCTGGTATCAGGAGCAGACCCAGAGTGCATGCAGACACCAGAGATTTGGTCCACTACTGATCGGGAGGGTTAGGATCACAGAGGGCAAAACTCTACCATGACCTGAAGATGACAGTCACACTTCATGACTCTGTGGGGACTGACTGGTTGCGGCTGCTGGGCTGGAAAGGGCTCATATCCTCAGCATACTGATAGCTGAGCTGGGATTTCCAGCTGGATTCTGGAAAGTTCTGGTGAGTTCCAGGAATTTCCCTGGAAATTAAGAAGTTGGTTTGGAAGTTTCTCTCCAGTAGAAGATCTGCTTTCCACAGAAAAGCCTGGGAGTTGAGCTGCAGTCTCCTGCTGAGTCAGAAAAAGTTCCTTCTTCTGAGCATGCACCAGATGAAGAATTGGTCTTCTTGCTGGGCCAAAGGAGATTCATCTCTTTTGTGGACTCTGGGGTCACGGTGGGTTCCACATCTGCAGGCTCAACCACAGGAGGGTGAGCTCCAGTGCTCACCTGGGGGGTGAAGTGTCACTTCATGATGTGCTGGATTTAGCCATACTCTGCTGAGGGCATTCTCAGCAAACCTCTTCAGGGACTGAGACTGACTTTGACATAGGGCTTGGTGGCTTCAGGCTGCCCCCATGAAGAATCCATCTCCTCAGTAGCCTGGGGGAAGGTTCAGACTCCACTGAAGGGTCTCAGGGCTGAGCTGGGGCCTGTTGCTGGCTTGGAGCAGGTTGAGCCTCCTTCCCCATGTCCACAGGGCCTGTCATCTGCACCCGCAGGTCCATAGGGGGCGCTTGGGAGATGTGAGCGATGAGTGTCACTTCTGCTGGGGACACAGCCTTTACCTCCCTACATGCTGAGCCACGCTCTCCTCAGTAGTGGGAGGGTGCTGAGCAGGGCCTCTTGGCTTCCTCCGTGTGCATGATCAGGCAACGGTGCTGCAAAGTCTGCATGGACCTGTCACCCACGGCCTGGGCACAGCCACCCATCCACTGCAAGTCTGGCCTGACAGCCAGAGCCAGGAGGAATTTCTCCAGCACCCTCTAAGACCCAGGTTTGAAGCCCCCCTATGTGGCCATGTGGATTGTGCTGGCAGCAGGAGAGAGTGCGTGTGGAAGCGACAGCTCTTCCTTTTCCTCTGTGCTTCAGGAGGAGGCAGGAGGGCTGCGGGCTGCGCCAGCCCCTACCTGGCAGTGGCTTTGGGGTCTGGCTCACTGGAGCACAGGGTGGCTGTGGTGGGGTGGTACCCAGAGAGGTCGTGCTGGAAGCAGGGTGTTCCTAGCAGCAAAGGGCTGATGTCCAGGGTCCTCTCACTTCAGCTGCTCTGGTCTGGAGCCAAGGCAAGCACATCCTCCTGTGATCTCCCATTGAGATGGAGACTCCAGGCCAAAATGACAGTGTCTGGTGAGGAGTCTCCAGTTCCTCTGGTGGTAGCACAGATTCTCCAGCCATGGACAGTCCTTCATGTTCCCAAACATGGGGCAGATATTCCTGTTTCTAATCTTAGAAATAGCACCGTCTCAGTTTCTGGAGAAATAACAGGGCTGGCTCTCTTCGTCTATAGTTGTGTTAAGCTAAGTTGAGCACATCACCATCACTGGTACAGAAGCCACTCCACTGGCGAGAAAATTCTGTTTCTAAGGTTAGGTGTTTGGAAAGATCTGGCCACCCACTCCTGGCCTTGAAGCACAGCATGGCCACTGCCTTGAGGTCTTCCGCTTAGTGACTGTGGAGTGAGCAGGCCTAGAGCTGAGCTTTTGAAACTGTTGCACTTGAGAATTCTTGTTCCTACAACAAAGGTATGGAGCATTTGCTGTGAGTGATTCTGAAAAACCCAAAACCTTTATCAGTGCCTGACCCACAGGGCTGTGTATGGTCACTGGTGGTCTTCGACAGTGTCTGTAGTGGCCTGCCAGCTCCTGTCCCTGGCAGAGGGGACAGCATCCTCCTTCAGGCAGGTTGTGGGCCTTGGGCCTGGTGGCCCCGGCCTCCAGCAGCTCCTGGGCTGGCACCAGGTCCTGGAAGCCACAGTGTGGGCCCAGAAGCTCAGCATCCCAGCCTGGGGGACCTGAGTGCTTCCTGCTCCCAGCCTACCTCCGGCACATCCTCCTCCCCTCCAAGAGCAGCAACCAACCAGCGAAGTTCTTCCTCACTTGTGACCCTGGAGTCTCCTCATGTGTCTGCAGGTACAGCAATGTTATCACCTCGCAGACTCAAGGGACAGCTTCCAGAGGGCACCCACCAGGGCCTTACACAAGGCAAGCACTAGGGCCTTCCTGCTCATGAAACTGCGGCTCGTGGCTTTGGGCAGCGGCAGCATAGCTGTAGATACAAACCCAGAGAGGAGACATAGATGCTAGAGTGAAGAGGCACAAACCTCACTGTGTGTCTTCACAGGACTTGTCCCACTGCGTGGAGAGTGCCTTGGGTCTTGGGGCCTCCCTTGTTGGACACAGTTTGCATAGAGACCAGGACTGGCGGGCAGCATTGGGGAGAAGCTGGGCTGAGTCAGTAGGACAACGCGGGGTCCTGTGCACAGGAGGATGGGTGGCTGGGCCTGGTGTCCAGAGTTCAGCCCCTGGACCTGTGAGGCGGTCACCATGGGGGTGCAGAAGGCCCAACATCCCACTGCGGTCACCACCGCTCTGAAGTTGTCACTTGCATTAAATATCAACATTGCCATGCCTCCCGGATGAACTGTTCTCTGGGTCATTTTTTAAAAAGGACCATCTCTGTCTGTCTGTCTGTCTGATAATGTATCCTCTTCTAAAAACATGTGTCTTACAGACATCATGTAGCTTTGCTTCTCCTGATTTGTTTGACAATCTCTGTCCTTTAAAAACTACATTTAACTCATTCATTTATTGCATCATTCTTGCACGTGAACAATTTCCATCAATTTACTTTTTCCTTTGTGTGCATCAGTGTCTGGTTTTTCTTTCTCTTCCCCTTTCCCCTCCTTTCCTCCCTTCCTCCCTCCCCTCCCTTCCTTCCTTCTTCCTATCAGAGCTCCCCTCCTGTGGGCCAGCATTCCAGCCCTGAGCACGCCGGGCTGTCTGTCCTTCCACCTCTCCTTGGTGCTTTGCCAAGGGATGCTGTCTCTCTCCAGAGCAAGGGGCGTGGCTCACCGAGGTCCAGGCTTTGATCGGGGTCTCACTTCTGGCTCCACCACTTGTCTGCCAAGTGATCTTGGACCAGTTTCTTTGTCTCCAAAGAGAGTCAACATTACATGTGTCGAAGTCCAACCACGGTGACCATGACGCCCATTGCCCTGACTCCGCAGAGGCTGTTGTCGGCCCCCAGGGAAGCACAGGGGTGAGCTCTGTGGACCCCCGAGTGCCTGCAGATCCCTGTGGATGGCTCTGCTTGCCCCAAGCAGAATGAGTGTGGCAGGTGGGCCCGAAGCCAGCCTCCGCCCAGGCTGCGGGCCATGGGTGCGGTTCAGGGCCCCTCGGCCTTGCTGCCAGCCTCCTGTGGCCTGCATCTTCCTGGACAGCTTTTCTTTTCCCCAGTTGTATCTGACTTTGTCTTGATGGGAAAGCAGTGAGCCTTTACCTCTGTGTTTTTGGGAACAGGAATGGGTTTCTGTCTGTGATCCATCCACAGGAGCAAACGTTGGGACTGTGAGCCCTTAGTGTTGCTCAGTTAGCTTCTTCAGTGTGTGTTCCGTGTGTCATGTGCATGCGTGTGTATGTGTGTGTGAGCGTGTGTGCATGAACACACACAGACACCCCTGCCACCCCTGCCCTCACAGTGGATCTTCTAACACAGTGAAGTCCAGAATTACTCAGGCCTTTCGTCCTTGTCCCCACAAGGCAAAGTAACAAGTGAGTTTCAGCTCCCTTTCACTCTCTCTGCCCACCACACCTGAGTTCCTGGTGTCAGCTGTTTGTCCCAAGTCATTTCTGATTTTAGCTACAGTGACACCCTTTGATTTGGGTCACAGGGTCTCACTGTTCGCTGAGCCTGAGTCTCTGATCCTAGATGGGGTGGAGGGTCCTGGACTCACTGTGGGAACCCTGAGCTGCCAGAGGCCCTGCTCCTGCCTCACACCCCCAAGAAGTCTGAGTGCCCACCAGGGTGACCGCTGGTACCCCACATATCGTGTGAACTCCATCTGGGGCCCACTGGCCTGGAGATCCCAGGGGATTCCTCCCTGTATCCTTTCCTGCCACGTGCCTTTGAGTGGTGGCCTTGGCCCTGAGTCTCACGGCCCCCCTTTATCTGCTGCAACACTGTCAGGGTGATTCTTTCCCCATGCTGGGGAACGTGTCTTCTGGCCAAGGGCCCTGTCTCTCTCCGGGATGCTGAGCTACAGCATGGTGTTCTGATCCTGGCCGTACTGACCAACGAGGTGGCCAGGCCCATCACACTCCTGTGGGGGGTGCACCCCTCTCACGAGGCCCTCAGTCCACCTTGCCTGTCCGCTCCCTCTGATGGTGCTGAGGTGACACTGTGTTTGCCTGGCCACCTCTCCACAGCAGCCAGCTGTCTGCATCCCCACTTGTCCTTTCTGGCTGCGGCAGTCCTGCCTCTGCCTCCCCAGCCTACGTGGCCTGGCTGAGCAGGAGGGTGGTGAAGCTGTGGACAGCAGCCCACAGGTGTCTGCTCCTGGGCCTCTGGCAGGTCACACTTACCCCCCACCCTCTGCCCTGGGGTTTGGACGTGGAGCCAGTGCTCCCAGCAGGGTCCGTAACACTGTGCTGGCAGAGAGCTGTGACCTCCTCTGACAGTCCAGGCCCAGGGAGCTGAAGGACATGGGCCCAGCAAGTGCACAGCAGTGACAGCAGTACTGTCTGGGTTCTCCCTGACCCCAGCCTGGGTGCAGGCCTGGCTGGCGCTCAGTACAGCTCACACCTGGAGCGGAGGCTGCCACAGGCCTGAGCCTTGGGCGCAGCCCATGCCCGGGCAGCAGGGCTCCTCGTGTGCTCTGCTCACAGAGCCCAACCCCCAAGAGACTGAGCTCCAAACACCAGCTCCTCTTCCCACCACCGGGGTGGGGAGCTGCATCACAAGGTGGTCATGAATCACACAGTTCTGCTCCTCAGGTTGTCTCTGAAGATCTCAGACCACCTTTGCAGAAGGAAAAGAGAGATGTCCCAGCAAAGTGTTTTTCACTGTAATTTTTTTAAAGAAAATAATTTTGTATTGGATTCATTATTTTCTTGTCACTCGTTTTTCAGCTAGAAGACCAGCTCTAACCTAAGATAAATTTCAGCTAAATACTGAGATGGAATCCAATTTAGATGTTCCACTCATTCAGCAAACCTAATTAACTCAGTTCTGCTCCGGGTGCCGTGTGCTGGGACCGGTGCTTCTGTTGGTGGGCGGTGCTGAGATAAATGGGTCACTGTACTGATGGCTGCTCTTTATTCCCTCTGATGTCCACACTGGAGAGAGTGCACTACAATTACAATTAAAATGGTTTTATATCATTTTAGCAGTAATTGAGCGAACCCGGCAATTTGTACTTTGATTCTCTCAGTTAAGTAATTGGTGATCACAGGCCATCGCTGGGCAACATGTTCCTGTAGGCCTTTCTGTGTGCTGGAAGTAGTGGGCAGTGTGCCTGGGACAGAAGTCACATGGGACGGTGGCAGACACCTAGCAGCCCATGCAGGCTCTCGGAGGGCTGGACATCAAAAGCTTAGGGTTGAGCTGATGCTGCCTCTCGTAGGCTGTGCGGGTGATACGAAGAACCAGGGGTCCACTCTGCGGTCTCAGGGTCTGGATGGGAGATGGTCAGGCCCTAATGACTCTGGCATAGCGGCCTTCTTAGCCCAAGAATCCGCAGCATCCGGGGTGAGTAAAGGGGAGCCCCAGAGCCAGTGCAGAACCCACAGTGGCTGCTGATGCTTGTGAAGCAGGGGGGCAGGAGGCTTGCGAGTCGGGTGGGTTAGGGTTAGGGTTAGAGCTAGGGTTCGGGTCATCCAACAGTCTGCTCAGGCTCCTCCCTTGTGGTTCTCAGTGTGAACGGCCCACATCTGCCCGGATGGTGGGGGATGGGCCCGCCCCCCGTGAGCCCTTTGCGGTGATATCATTGCAGCTGGGGGTGGGTGTGGGCAGATGTCCAGCACCCCTGCTGCATCTTATTCTTGTGCCCAGAGTGTTTAGGGGGTGAGAATGTGCCACTACGAGGAGGATGGGGTGGGGGGGTCACTTAAGAAAAAAATTACATGAATATGGCACCTGCCAAAAAAGTTGGGTACACTTCGGGAAAAGAAAAATAGCATAATGTGTCATCAGCAGATGGTGTTGCCCTCATGGGGGCCCTAGAGGGTGTCGCACATCATGGGAAGCCCCTACGCTGCTGGCCAGTAGAGAAGAGACTGAAGACGCATGCGTAGCGATCTTGGAGCCAGGCTCCCCAGGCCACAGCTCGCTGTCCCCATCAGAGCCTGGGAGTGCATGGCCAGCAGCGCAAGCACCGTTTGCCATTGCAGAGGCCTGCGGTTACATGTATGGATCTCATGGTGTCTCAGTCAATTTAGTATTAGAGTACTTACACAGGTGCTTCTTTTCCTTAAGGGTGAATACCTTGTTTTGGACTCTGTAATTATGTCAATTAAGATATATACCATTGGTAAAATGACATGTTTTTAAAAATTCTGTATAAGTCTGTAGAAATATGTTCTTTAAACGCTATAGTACAGAGGCAAATGGGCGTGAATCAATCCTCCGCAAGCTGGCCAGGGGCATGCCACGGCACACGCTGCTCCAGGCACGCCATGCTCCAGGCTCAGCCCAGCACTGACAAACGACTGTAAATTCCACGTGGGAAGAGTGAAGAGGGGTTGCGCCAGACCCTCTCGAAGGTTCAGAGTCTGAAAGAACAGCCAAGCTTTCTAGGAAGACGGGAATTCCTGGATGAGCCCAGTTAGAGTGGAGCAATGATCATAGAAGCAAATAAAATTGTTCCCAAAATCTTAGCTCCAGAATTCCTCCAGGCCTTGCAGTTTTACACATGGCACTTAATAACTGGTATTTTCACATCATCTGACTTTTATAAGCAAGAAAAAAGAATATAAAACTCACACTCTGTGCTCAGGAGTCACTTTCTTTGCACATGAGATGTGGTGAGGACTCTGTTCCTGCCGAGGGACCAGGACCCACACACAGACGGCCTGGGAGGAGAGTGTGGTGGGCCCAGTGGTGTCACCAGGGTCTGCTACCATGCAGTGCCAGCCTTAGGTACAGCAGAGAGGTCATATTCCCATAGCATTTGATTCTCACTCATGATTCCTCATGACTTGCCTTGTCACTGTCTCTGTCTCTATTTCTGTCTCTGCCTCTCTCTCTGACTGTCTCTGCCTCTGTCTCTGTCTCTGCCTCTGCCTCTGCCTCTGTCTCTGCCTCTGTTTCTGTCTCTGTCTCTGCCTCTGTCTCTGTCTCTGACTGTCTCTGTCTCTGTCTCTGCCTCTATCTCTGTCTCTGCCCCTGTCTCTGCCTCTGTCTCTGACTGTCTCTGTTTCTGCCTCTGTGTCTATTTCAGTCTCTGTCCCTGTCTCCATCTCTGTCTCTCTCTGCCTCCACCTCCATCTCCATCTATCTCTGCCTCTCCCTGTCTCTGTCTCCATCCCCATCCCCACCTCTGTTTCTGTCCCCAACTCCATCTCTTTCTGCTTTGGTCTCTGTCTCTGCTCTGTGTCTGTCTCCATCTCTCACTCCCTTTGTCTGTGACTCCCTCCATCTCTCTCTGTACCTCTGCATTTCTTCCTCTACCTTCCTGTCTCTCCATCTCTCTTTCTCCTTGTCTGTCTCCTTTGCCTCTCCCCCAATCTCCCTTCCTGTGATGCAGCTCAGCTGCACTGGGCAGCAAGGCTGGGATAGGATGGCCTCCACTGGGCTGGGTAGCAGACGCCTGTGGCTGCTGGCTCTGCCTGTCATGAGTCCCATGTAGGCCTAGTGGGTGCCAATGTGGTCAGCTGCAGTCAAGGCCCCTCAGGGAGCTCGGTGGAAAGGGGTGGAGGGGCTGTGTCTCTGCTGAGCAGGATAATCACTTGTATGGGGGAAACTGAGTCTGGCTCCAGGTGACACTCAGTGAAGGACAAGTGACAGGCAGGTTCTAGAGTGTTTGCAGGTTCTAGAGTCTCCCATGTTCCCAGCACTGGGAGCTGAACTCAGGACCTTGTGTTTGCCAGGCAAGCACTGCACTGCTGAGCTGTATCACTGGCCCTGTGCCTCATGTTCTTGAAAATGTCTAAATGCTGCTTAGATTTGGGGTTGGGTCTTGCTCCTATCTTGTGCTGTGTGTTTTGGAGGCTGTGCCTCTGCACTGTGGTTTGATGAAGTTGTGACCAAGCGGGGGCATGATGGGTGTGACCTGGTGCCCAAGCTAGCACTCCGTTTAATTTCCTTTATGGGAGAATTGTGGAGTTGACTTTTCCATCAAGTTCTCTGGTTTCTGAGCACAGAGGAGAAGCTGTGTGGTGTGGCAATGACCCCCAGGAGGTGCAGCATGGGTCAGGGGGGCTGTGTGTGGCTGCATAATGAGTTCCCTCGCTGGGGAGCCCAGGAGCCCGTCTAGCCCAGGACGGCAGCATGGCTGTGCTCTGCTTTTGGTTTTTAGCCCTAAACTGGGCGTGGTCACCTGTGAGCAGTTGGTGGAGACTTGATCCACACTGGCTGTCCCAGGCAGGGTGACAGGGTTCCTAGACCTCAAGGGCCAAGGCTGTGTGGCAACCCCCGTGCCGGCCCCCAGTGTGAGTGAAGGGAGGTGGTGATCAGAGCCTGAACCCTCTGCAAGGAAGAGAGTGCACAGGGAACCAGAAATAGGAGAGCTAAAGGAAGATGAAGGCGCTGCAGAGGAAGAAACTAGGCCAGGGACAGAGTGCAGTCCTCCTGTACGTGGAAGACCTTCTCCTGCAAGGGCCTGGGAGAAAAGTCAGCTCTGTGACTCTTCAGAAAGGAAGGGCTCAGAAAGCTGGACAGGAGGATGGTGGTGGCGATGGGGCACTGAGGTGGAGACCCAGTTCATGGGGCATTTGATGTGACAGAGGTAGGTGGCATCTGTGTGACAGGTAATGGAAGAGCAGAACCTGTGGGAAGGAGGAAGCCCAGATACAGTGGAGACCAGATAGCACCTCCACCGCGACCACATAGCTCTGCCAGGAAATCAGCCAAGAGCAGAGGGACCTCAGACAGTCCGCAAAGCCGCGTGAGTTGCATTCTCTGAAAAAACCACACTCTGTCAGACCAGCTGAATATGCCACAAAATAGCTCAGCCTTAGCCACCAAGAAAGCCTGGAAAGTATCCAAGAGGTTAGATTGTGAGTGGGGAACTCCTTAATCTTAGTCTGATGTAAAAAAGTAGTCAGAATCCGGGAACTCTTAGGTCATGAGACCTGCCTTCCAATCTGAGGAGGAGAATGGAAGGGCAGCTTGTAAAGCTGAGAAGTTGTTCTTAATAAAAGCCCTGGGGAACGGAAGTGTGGGTTGCCCAAGCGAGTCCCGCCTGTGGCTGGCAGTTTGTGTGGGCGCGTCCTATTCTCGGGGAGCCTGTCCTATTCTCGGGGAGCCTGTCCTGGCGCCTGATCTAAGGGCAGAGTGGGAGCCAGTGATGCGCTGGTGGCGGCCTGGAGGACAGCCTCACTGTGGGCTGTGCAGGGTCGTGGTTGGGCATCAGAAGGAAGCGGGGTGTGGTCCCTCAGGGGTAGGGCGGGGCTCTGGCTGCTCTGGCTTGGAGCTGGTCCTCCTGGGTGGCCCTGGTGAGAGGAAGCTGGAGCAGAGTGTTAGGCCATGGAGTGAGAGAAGGGCACAGTGCTGTGTGCCACGGTTCCCCTCTCTGGCTTTAATCTTCAGTGAGGCCTTGGTTGCCACCCAGGCTGTCATTAGTAGCTTGGTCAGCAGAGGTGCAGTTTGTGTGGAGTGGGAACTTGGGGTCATGTCCTGCACACCCAACTGGGTGTGTGCCAGGGTGAAGCCCTGCTACCTCTGTGGATGCACCCTTCAAGGCCGCCCCGAGCTCTGTGCTGCACCTGCTCCAGGGCCGTGGCCTCAGCTGCCCCCACTGCATTCCAGGACCTCTGGGCCCTCTCCTCACAGCACTGCCAATACAGAAGGGGCATCACCATGAGCAGCAGAGAGGAGCCTGGCTACTGCTTCCTATGCTCCCATGCCAGCCTGCCGAGTCCCCCACAGCGGCAGTGACGCTCTTGCAGCAGTGGCAGGATGTCTCACTAGGAAGACAGATGCTGCCTCAGCCCACGACCATCCTCCCAGGAGGGAAGGATGGGAAGTGGTAGGAGCTTCCTATTCAGGGAGGAGCCCAGGCAGGAGTGGGCTTGCTGGTCTCACTGGCAGAGGTCCAGAGGGGCTCATGGAGCCAGGGGAGGATGGGTAGAGGCTGCTGGCCAGGCTGCTGACCAGAGCAATGACTCGGGTTGTCCCCCTGCCTCACACACAGGGCTCCTGGTGGAATCTCTGCTCTTCCCTATCCTCTCTGTTGAGTCAGGGCAGCTCCTCCTGGAGGGAAGGCAGGTTCCTGTGAGCCCCTTGGGACTGATGGGAACCCAGGGTTTGACAAGAGACTTGGTGTGCACTGGTGGCATGAGCCGTGCTTGGCGGATGGTCGAGTGAGTGAGAGGAGAGATGGAGCCTGAGTCTCGAGCTCTCATCCATGGAGGTGCTGGTCAGCGATGTGGGTGTGTGTCGGTCCACAGCTGGGTGTGCCGCACACTGGGCCCCACAGTGCACCCTGGACAGTCTTACCCTCATCTCCTGGTGTGTGCAGCCCATGTACCTAGGACAGGGTGCAGCCAGGCCAGCTCAGGACCACAGCTGGGTGGTCACATGGTGCCGGGCATGAGTGGGGACCTGGTCACTACAGCGACTGGGTGGAGAGGAGACAGCGGTGGGCAGGTTGCCATGGGGACCACAGCATGCTGGTGCTATGCTTGCGGGTTGTGTCCAGTGCCCTGGGGCCCAGGACACCCAGACAGGCTCCTAGCTCCTCCCCAGGGCTTCCAGTTGGAGGGAGAGCTGGAGCTGCCCTGCGAGGAGCAGAGAGGTCCCCTCCTGAGGTCATGGCCCCTGGACACTGTGAACTATTGAGAGCTCCACGCACCATGGAGGGCTCCATGATTAGAAGGACTGGGCACGGGGTTTCTTCTAATCATCTATGTTTTCTGCATAAATCCCCTGAATAACATGTAGATAAATTCTTGGAATTACGAGTGCTCCCTTGAGACAGGACTTCATCATCTCACCTATTTAACTAATTTATTAGTTACAATTATAATTGAAAATGGCACCAACTTCAGCATAATCAAAGATTGTTTCAATTATTCATTGGGCCTTTAATTAAGAAGCCCACTAAATTAATAGACACATCAGGATGGATGCAGTGAAAGACTCTCAGAATATCTTGATCAACTTCTCTGTAGCTCAGGGACCAAGCTCCCTCCTCAATGGCCGCCTCAGGGGGGCCCAGGGGTGCTGTCCCCTGCTGGTGCTGCTCCTGAGTGAGGTCAAGAATCTGGGAGGAGACAGTTCCAGTTCATGGCCTCCTGCCGTGGCCTGGATGTGCAGGGACAGGAACCCAGTGGATTGAGAAGGACCACAGGAGCCTGGTGCTGGGCGAGGTTTCAGCTATGCTGGAGTCAGCCTGAGGGGAGGAGGGCCAGGTCCCTGCCAGAAGCTGCTGGCAGAGCGAGGCTTCAGTGGAGATGGAGAGCTGGCCATGGTGCTGAGGTCTGCAGGCCCTCAGTGACCTGGAAGGGGAGAAGACCTTCCTTGGCTCATATTCTGAGTCAGCTTCAGGCCTCGGGGAGACACATCCCCTACTGGGCAGGCTTTCTAGGTGTTCAGTCTTTGAGCACGCTGGCTTCCCAGGCAGCTCAGACAGCCCCTGGCCACTTCCTGGAGCCAGGTCCTCCCCTCTGCTTCCCACCATGGCTGTAGTCTCCCTCCCGGTAGGGTGCCCCCATGTACCAGCCCGAGGGCCAGGCAGGGAACCAACCCCCCAGAGGCTGAGTGATGTGGCTCTGCTTCCTGTGCCCTGGAAGCTCTGTCTGCGGTTCCCTTGGATGCAGGACGGCCTGATGGTGCAGGTCACCCTGCAGCCCCCTGAGATGAGGTCATGGGGTGCCCCCAGGAGATGCTGTCATTCCCAGTCATGCTCCCCTCAGAGGGACTTCCTCCTCTGGTGGGTCCAACCCAGGCCCACACTGGTTAATAGCACCCGCGGGACTCCCAAGCTGCCACAAAGGCAGCCTGGAGCCAAGCAGAGCTGCCCGTGGTGCCCATGTGCCCTTCTGAGGTTTTATCAAGAGATCTTGAAATATTGAAGAAAAAAAGAACTTGTGTGAGATTAATTCATTGCACTTTAGTGCTTGTCAGCCTATTATGGAGATGGCAGCTGCCAATTAATAATGCATCTTCATGTAAAGCCATTGATTTTATTATCCTTAGCATTAGGGATTCGGGGACTGAAGCCAGCACACTACGTTCAATTATTTATTAATACAACACAGACAAGAAATGAGACAATACAAGCCACATTTGCCATCCAAAAATAGTGGGGAAGGTTACTACTCTAGATTTCCATGCAGAAAAATAGCGTGGGTGCAGTCTGTCCAGGGGCGTTATTTGAACTGGGTCCTGAAGTCTGAAGAAGTTACTCTCCTGGGCCTTATCAGGATCTTCTGGTGTTTTCCTGAAGCAAAGCTTGTTTCAAATATCTCTTGCGGTTTCTTTTGCTTTTCCGTTCTCGTTGTCTTTTCTTTTTTTGAGACAGAGTCTCACTGCAGCACAGGCAGGCCTTGAACCCACTTTGTAGACCAGGCTGGCCTTGAAGTTACATTGATCTTCCTGCCTCAGCCTCCTGAGTGCTGGACTCTTGCAGTTTTGCTTTTTTCTTTATCTGTGAATATGTGCACTGTATTAACACATGCAGGACTGAGGCCAGAGAGGGCAAACTCTTCCCTCCCTTTTCCTTCCCTTCTTCTCCAGCCCTTTGCATAACCCCCTCTCCTCCTGCTTCTCACACACGCACGCATGCACACATGCATGCACACACAGACACACAGACACACATGCACAGACATGTGCCCCTGTACCTCGAGTTACAGAGCCGGCCCTGTCCCTGGTGCCCTCAGTCTCTGTGGAGGTTTCCTCCCTTTACTCTCTGGAGCTCCAGAGACCAGAACTGGATGCGATCCTGCGGCTCAAGCCTGGACAGCACTGATGTCAGCCCAGCAAGAGTCCCGAGGCTATTCGCAGTAACCAGTCTCACCTGTGGACACTCCCGACTCCAGGGCAGCCCCTGGAGAGCACGGCACCCCATGTGCATGCATGCACGCATGCACGCATGCATGGAAGCCGTTTCTTTTCCTTGACAGTTCCTCAGCATTTGCGGGACTCTCCTACATGTCCTCCTGATCTCCTCAGAGCAAACCTGACCCCACCGAGAGTCCTGGGGAGCCGCGGCTCCGCACACTTGATGAGCTGCTCAGTCCTCTTGCAAGCACTCAGTCCCACTGAGCTGGGGCCGGCGACGCCCAGGGCCCTTGCACCTGTGCCCCATGCAGCAGGGAAGCCGAGGACGCACAGAGCCTCCAGCCCTCGGGGTCCTAAGGGCCAGGCCGGCCGCCCAGCCAAGACCTCTTTTGGTACGCCTTGCGGAGCCTGCCTGTCCCTGTAGGCTCAGGCCTTGTTCCCCGCTCAGTGCTCTGTAGTGTGAAATCCTCAGGATGGACGTGTTGGCTAGAACCGCTTTAATGACTAATGCTCACCAACTTCCACTTCGTTGTTCAAAGTGGACACTGCCTTTCCTTTGGTTTTATTTAGGCAGCACCTCTCCATGTTTCAAGGTGGCCTTTAACTTGTGTAGCCCCAGCTGGCCTCAAACTCATGATCCACCTGCTTCAGCCTCCTGAGGGCTGAGATGGTAGCATGGGCTACCTCATGAATGGCTCGAACTGGACATTTCTTTTTTTTTTTTTTTTAAATTCCTTTATTTATTACAGTGTCTCACTACACATCACGGATTCTTTGTTTGCGGGGGGGGGGGTGAGCTCAGCCCACCCTGCGGGGAGGGGCTGGCATGGCATGTGGTGCTGGGGCTCCCTGAGAGGCGCTCTAG
The DNA here is from genome assembly GCA_004027165.1 of Ctenomys sociabilis. Taxonomy (NCBI): domain Eukaryota; kingdom Metazoa; phylum Chordata; class Mammalia; order Rodentia; family Ctenomyidae; genus Ctenomys; species Ctenomys sociabilis. The sequence continues at coordinate 17,068 of PVKA01009542.1, read as the reverse complement.
ACCGCTGAGCTATCTTGCCAGCCCATCGAACTGGACATTTGTGCACAGCCGTGTGGTACAATTTTTAGTTCATTCTTTTACTCATCCTGATTTTTTCCTTTTTCTTTCTTTCTTTATTGGATACAGGGTCTCACTACGCAGCTTGGACTCACAGTGATCCTTCTGTTTCAACCTCCCCAGCCCTGGGACTACAGCATGCACCACCACCGGTTTTGGGAATGGCATGGCATACGGTACCAAGGATCAAACTTGGGTCTTTGCACTTGCCAGGCAGATGCTTAGACTGCTCCAGCTCGGTTTAGCTTTTTATTATGCAAGATTTCAAAGAGTAAAGAGAACAGTATTTTAAATACCAAAATATACAACCACTTAGTAGCAAATATCAGCACTGTGCCAATATTTCTTCATCTATGTCTCCAGTCTTTTCTCAAATATTTGGAAGCTTACTTTGAATATCATGCCCATTTTAACCATAAATACTTCATTGTACATTTTTATTTAAAAAGACATGCACACTATCATTTATTTTTGATCTATTATCTCTTTTTTCATCTTCCCATCCATCCATTATCCATCCACTTACCAACCTAGCCCTCCCTCCCTCTTCCTACTCCCCACCCATCCTCCCACCTATCCATCATCACATCTGACAAAAGTTACAATAGTTCCCTGATATTTTATATTTTTCGATTCATTTACAAAATTTTGCCACTGCCTCCAAGGGGTCTTTTCACAGCTGGCTCTTTGCATTAGGTGGCGACAGGTTCCCAGGTTCACTTTCAACCACAGGGACCCTTCCCTTTGACAGCACAAGGGACACGTTGGAGAGACTGGTGTCACGTGCGGTGCGCTTGCTGGGGCGAGAGCGGTCCTGGGGCATGGGGCATGTCTTTGCGACGGCTTTGCACACAGCAGGCGGCATCCTAAGGGCACTAAGCTTACCAGGACAGGCCCAGCCCCTCGTCCCAGTGCCACTTTGCCCGTGGCTGGAGAGGTGACCACTCCTGGCTCCAAGCCGATCAGCTGTGCCATTAAGGGCACGAGATGGTAAGTATGCAACTATAACTTCACTCTGAGTCATGGCTGGGATTTCTCTACAGATAAGACTTTTCTATCCCTCATTTTTAACTATAAAGGGAAAGAAAAATTATTTTGGGGTCAAAAGCTGGTTCTTCCATCTCCCATGTTTTACCCAATAAGGTCAGACTATTTCTGTGGTCCTAGGGGTTGTGCCCGAATGCACTGTACCACTAAGCCTCATCCTCAGGTTTCCACTCCTTACCCTTCTTCTGGTTTTGAGACAGGGTCTCCCTAAGCTGCCAGCTTGACCTGGAACTTGGGAGTCTCCTGCCTCAGCCTCCTGAGCAGATGGAATTACAGGTAGGTATCACAAAAACGTCCAGATTAAGGACAGAGCTTTTAAAGCATCATGTGAATTTTGTATTTGAGATGTTTTTCAGTCAATAACCTGAGATGCAGTTACCAGCTCGCTAGGAACCTTTACCTTCAGGTGGATGTTTAAAAGTTTCAGTTTAGAGAAGAGGGTCTGTGATGTCACCAAGCATTTTTCTGAGGCTTGTTACCTGTAGACAACTTCACACACCTGGGGTGCCTGGTGGCTCCCGGGCTTCTCCCCCCACGCCTGGTCCTGGGTGCTCGCCCTGTGCTGTTTGTGTTACTCGGTTCTGCTCTTGTCATATGCCCCAAGTCTGCCGGGCGCTCCAGCCCCACTGGAAGCTGTGTGTTCCGGTGTGAGTTGCTGCCTGTATTTCTTTCTTTGCTATGACACGTGCCTTCTTTTAAAACCTGTAACCACATTTGTAATAGCTGTTTTGTTGTCTCTGCCCGCACATCCCAACGTCTCTGCTATTTTTCCATGCACTGGTTTCTTCTGGCACCACAGGCTTCTTCCCTGTGATGGCCACGTTTCCTGATTTCTGGTTGTGGCTCGACACTGCTCATTCTGCTCACCGCTGTGCTCAGGTGGCTTCCCTGAGAGTCTAGCTTCGTTTTGGCAGTGCTGGCATCACTTCCTGTCCTGGCTGATCTTGTCCAGGCCTGGGGCCCCCTTCATATGAGGCTGGGGTGGCTCCAGGTTCCTGGGTGATGCTGAGTGAGCTGTGAACTCACCTGGCTCCCTGCCCTTGGGAATCACAGGGATGTGAGTGGCCCTGAGCTGGGGGACATTGGGACACGGGACTGGGAGCTCTAAGGAGGCCGCTGAACTCTGCCTTCACCCACACACTTGGTGTCGACCACAGCGAGGGAGACCCAGGCGGAGCAAGGAGGCTCTGTCCCCTGCGCTGCTGCTCCCTGGAATTCCAGCCCCGTGGGACTCAGGAACACCTGCCCACGTATGCTGCAAGGCACGGCAGACCTCCATGCTCCATGCTCTGCCTGATGTCCCCGGAATGTGGCAGTTGGGGCCACCCTGTCACTTCCTCCTTGGAAGGGCCCTTCCTGGACTGCTGGTGTCAGTGTCTGACAACAAATGGTTAATGTGCTTTTCTGGTCCCCAGCAATTTGCTGGCAAGGCCAAGTCTGTGCTGTTTCTATTGTCCCTGTCATAGTGGGAGAGCTGTCTCCTCAGCTTCTGAGCTGGTGTCGAGAAAACACAATGACAAATTCCAGAGGAAAGGCAAGCAAATGCATCATTACCAAGAGACTGCGCATCGCTTAAAGTTGTGGCTATGTACAGCAGAAGGTTTAGCCATGCATGCAGACTTGACCAGTGGTCAGCTGGTGGGCAGCCCTAGCCTTTCTGTAAATATGCCTGGGGTCCACTCCGGGTCCCACATGGCCATGTGGGTGTGGGTGGAGCAGTGAAGGAAGCGGGGGACACACCCTGCACTCCTGAGCTCTAACACCACAGGAGGTAGATCACACTCAACTTCTCCTTTACAATGAAAAAAAAGAAAAGCACTCGGGTCTCTTGGCCCCAGGAAAACATGGAGAACAATGAGAACTGTAAAGGCACAAACAAAGTCTTCATCCTGCTGGACAGACATTGCCTGGATTAAATTCTTACCACAGCAGAACACAGACTGACATTAAGTTTTAAAAAATGAAGAGAAGAGGGTTTACCACTTGGAGACTTTGCCTGAAAAACTTGCCCCATGTTTTATTGGTCAAATTGAAAAAAAAAGGCAAAATTCCAAATTTCAGTCTATCTGAGAGGGGTGCTGGAGACAGGGGCGGCCTAAGCGGCCTCAGAGCCTTGGTCAGGGTGGGAAGTCCCCGCCAAGCCCCGTGGAGGCCTGTGTCTACCCGTACCAGGCTCAGATGCCCCAGATCCTGGGTGACAAATCCATGGGCCCCTGCTTGAAGGAGGATGGGCACTGGCCAGACCTTCTTCTCCTTTGGGGACAGAGCTAATTCTGGCCCTAGAGCAGCTCCTAGGCCAGCTCTGGCCACTCGATGCCTGAGGGACCCTTGGCAACAGGGCTGTCCTTTCTGCTACTCTGGGCCCAGGGAGCGCCCCAAGGACACCCTGCCCAAGGCTGCTCTCCCCCACACAGGGCAGCAGGTCTCCTCTCAGAGCAACCGTGGCCCCAAGGCACCAAGGGCTTTGTCCTGCAAGCCCACCTTCTGTCACAAGCCTTCAACACTTTGGCATTTGAGACACAAAACCAAAGGAGATGAGCCAAGCATTCAGCTTAAAGCTAGCGCTAGACCCAGAGAGTGATGGCAGAGACATCAGCGCTGCCGCCAAGCAACGGGAAGGCCGAGAGTGGCGGATGTGGAGGGTGTGCAAGGGCGGCTCATAAACAAATGGCTATTTCTTCAAACAGACTAATAAACTAGATCAATGTCTAGCAAATCTAATCAAGAAAAAGAATAAGAGTGAGACCATATACATTATGGATTTTAAAAGGAGCTGTAACTACATAAAGGGGTATTCAATAAAGGTTTTGTAGGGTTAATAAAAAGATTTTTAGCATGCAGTTCTCTGTCCAGCTGTACAGTTACCCATGCAGAACCTGGATGGAACCATGGGTAACGGGAAAACACAAATTACTAGTGTCGACTGGAAGGGTGGCTTATGCCACTTCAGTATGGCAGCCTGGCTGAAGACGAGCTCTCAAAAATCAATGCTTTTGCTTCTGCTAGAACTGCGTTCCTCGACGTGAAAATGAGGAAGGGATCTTGTGTACAGAACGGCACTGACTATGAGGCTTAAAGGGATTTCTCCATGACAAGGTACAGGCCTGGAGAGAAAGGAAGCCTGATAGGACTAAGGACAGAAACTGGACCAGGTGGAGGCCCGTAGGATGTTGACAGTGTAGACACCAGCTCGTCGTCCTCAGCTCAGGGCCAGGCACCCTCGGCGAGACAGGCAGGCCACCTCCTTAGCACTCTGAGCAGTGGCAAGAGCAGATTCCCAAGGTATCCAGGAGACTGAGGTTGCCCCACCTGACCAGGACGCTGGCTTCCTTCCCAGTGGCCTGCATCCAAGTTGCGTGGCCCAGGCAGGGAACGGAGAAGCCAGCAGAGCAGTCAGACTGAGACTCAGGACAGCAGGATCCACGGTGACAATCCTGACATCACTGGGGAGTCCTGAAAATCCCCTACACTCAGCACAGGAGCCAGTGGAGGAGCCCCACACCATGTGATGGGGACCAGTTCCCGATGCACGAAGGGCTCTCTGACATGAGGCTGATGCGTTGAATCACCTGCAGGCTCGTACATCATCTGCAAATGAGAACGCCGTTCTCAATAAGGAATCTAGGGGCTGTAAGAGAAACCCATTTTGGCCCAAAGAGAAATTAAGATATTTTGATGGCAAAAATATTTTAAATAAAGCCCATAAAAAAGTAATACATCTGCAGAATAATTGTGGTGCCAGGGACAGATGGGTGATGATCATTTGTTAGATCCAAGAAGCGCGTAACAGCAATCTAACAAGTCTAGCAAATGCTTGCAAAAGGCATTCCACACTCAACTACTTAGACATTTGTAAATAAAAGAAGCCATATGCTCTGCAGCCCAGGGCTGGAGCAAATAGAGGGGGCCAGAGTGTTCTGCCCCAGCAGGACAGGCGTGTGCACCTGGCGAATCACAGAGTCAGGTGCTCAGCCCTCAGCCGTGCTTCCAGGGGCAATGGACCACTCTGCGGGACTCGGTCCTGACTCTGTGCAGCCAGCCTGTTCTGGGCATGTGTGTGTCTCTATGTGTGTGTTTTGCAGTTCTGGGGCTAGAACTCAGGGCCTTTGTACTGAGCTATATCCCCAGCCTTTTTAATATCTTTTCATTTTGAATGGTTCTTATTAAGCCACCCTATTGTCCATGCTGGGCTTGCACTTGCAGTCTGCCTGCCTCCGCCTCCTAGAGGGTTGGGATTGAACTTGGACCCTTGCATTTGCCAGGGAAGCAGTTATTCTACTGAGCCATCTCCCCGGCCCTGTGTGGAATTTCTATGTGGAGTGTGTCTGTTTTGTGTGTGGCATTTGGATGTGGAGTGTATTGACTGCATGTGGAGTATGTGGGCTGTGTGTGGAGGGTGTGGGCTGTGTGTGGAGTGTGTGGAACATGTGGGCTGTGTGTGGAGCATGTGGAGTGTGTGGGCTGTGTGTGGAGCTTGTGGACAGTGTGGGCCGAGTGTGGAGGGTGCATAGTATCTCCACTGAGCGTGGTGTCTTGTGCTGCACCTGTGTGTGGCTGTGTCATGAACGGAAGTTCACTGAGGGAAGTGTGCTGTCTTAGTTGCTGTGGGCTCCAGCTCTCACATCAGGGACCTGGGCAGCAGCTGGGGTGGAGCAGGCTTGCAGCTGTCATCCCTGGTACTCAGAGCCGGGCCATGGCCTCCTGGCTCAGAGCCACCCACTCTTCCTCTCATGCAAATCTCTCCTTCCCAGCTCTGGCCCAGCCTCTATCTCCCCAAGAACCTGTTGCCCTCACCTGGACGTAAAGGTGACTCCTCTGCTGCTTCCTGTTGGTCACTACCTATATTTACAGCCAGTGGCTCTGGCTGCTGTGGGCTTCAACCAGAGCTTCCTTCCCTTTTGTCCTCCCCAGGGTGGATGTGGTCCCAGTCTCCTGTCTCCCTGCCCAGTGGACGGCTGGACAGCACTGCCCTGGCTCAATATGAGGGACCTCAGTCTCCTGCCTCCATGAATGGGTGGGAAGGGTCCATGGCCTGAAGAGCACTGCCCACAGCCTACCTGGCCGTGGGCGTCACATGTGGGCAGGCAGGCTCCACCTTTGCCCGTGCTGGGCTTTGGTGTGCACCACTGGCAGGTGCCATCCTGGTGGTATGGAAAAGAGCCAGCAGGCTGCCGCCTCAGGGATGTGTGCAGGTGTTGGAGCGGGTCAGAGGCCCCCCTGACATGCAGAGGACCCACGATGGAGCTGGGACTGGTGACACCTGGCCCTTTTTTCTTCTGAGGCACAGGAGAGAAAGGCTTCCTCTGTGGATGGACTGTTCTGCATAGTCTGTGGTCACGTTGTTCCCAAGGATGTCTCTACCCCTGAGCACTGTGCTGGGTGCCCCTCTCTCCTTGGGCTGGGGTGAAATCCACACTTTGCAGGCTCCCAGCACTTGAGCATGGTGCAGAGTCAAGAGCAACCTCTGCTCTGCACCGTGGCTGAGCAGGGATGCACTCACCACCACGTCCACATTGCAGGTCTCTTGGGTGCGACGTGTCTCAGTTACTTTTCACTTGTTTCTGGGACAAATATCTGACACCTAAAGTGAAGGAAGGAAAGGCTTATTTAGCTCATAGTGAGAGGAGATTTCAGTTCATATTCAGCTGGCTCCAGGGCAGAAGACAGCAGTTCATGGCAGCGGAGAACAGTGGAGAGCAGGGGAAGGAGCGGCAGCTGCGGGGCCCATCAAGCCCCTCTCCCTTCCTTCCATGCTGACTGTGAAGACTGGAGCTCCAGCCAAAGGTGTGAGCAACTCTGAAGTGACGTGTTAGTGAAGATCAAGCTCTGAAGTGGCACAGCTGTGCAGTGGCGCGGTGAAGATCAGAACTCCTCCGAGGAAGTGGGGCACACAGAAGCCCCCCTCAACCTCATGATTTACCCTCTTGTGCCTAGACACCCCAGGTGGGCACTCCATCCCTACCCCCCACTCCCTGGCATGGACGCGCCAGACTGATGCAGCCAAGGATCCAGTCCCAAGCAGATGCAAGGCACCGGCCACATGGACAGCACCCTCACATCAGCTCTGGGCACAGCGATCTGCCCTGAGGTGCGTTACACAGATCATCCGGAAGCTGCCTTCAGAAACAAAAACGTAACACAATGAAAAACCAAACACAATGCAGCCCACTGCACTGGGTGTTTGTGCATTTGCATATTTGTGAACTTTAGTAATTAAAAAAAGTACTTCTAGTCTGTCCTGGCTTCCACTTGGGGATCTATTGCCTTGTAAGCACCCTGCATCAGCCCTGTCAGGCTGGCCCCAGCCTCTTCACTAGCCCGTGTCACAGTGTTGAGAAAACTTATTTATTCATAGGTTCATCCAAGCACACGATGGGGAATAATTTGTCCATAATGATGTGTGGATTGTGTTTATTTTAAAAGTGGCTGCATCGTGGGCTTAGACATGACAGAAAATTATGTTGTGGGTGTTTTCCTCCTGTCTTTCAAAGCCCAGAGTTTTGGTCTGTTTCAACATCTTTGCATTTTTGTGTCCTCATTGCAGCCTTTCTAGTCACCTCTCTTGCGTGAGGCTGTGAGCTCCCCATGTGTCCTCTGGGCTCGGGTTCCAGCCCTGTCCTTCCAGCCAGCATGTAGTCTTGAGATGCACAGGCAGGCTTTTGGATCATGTCTCCAGCTGAACTGGAGAGAGGGAGACAAAGCAGGGGGCCTCTGGTCCTGCCGGGAGTACAGTGTAGCTGGCGGTGTCCTCCTCTCTTCCAAGTGCCCTGTCCCTGTCCCCCAACACAGTCTGGCCTGGGTGATGTGGGACTTCGCACGTCACAGGTGGCAGAGGAGAAGTGGGCAAGGCAGTCGCCCCTGCGGCAGAGCCTCGTGCCGTCTTCAGCTGTCTAGGGAACCCTGCCCCTCCAGCAGACCCTGATCCTCTGGGGAGGGCCAGAGAAGGTGCTTGTCCCCTGTGGCAGGGAGGCCGGGTCCTCACAGAGCAGGAGGGACTCTGGCAGCAGAGCCAATGACGTGACAGGGTCCTTCGGGGCGCTTCCTAGTCGGCACCCGGGCCCCAGGCCCACTCCCTGCCAGATCAGCGCTAGCCTGGTGTGGGGTGGGCGCTGCCTTCCTGTCTGAGCTTTGCACACGGGGTGCTTTTGCCAAGTAAGCTGAGCTCTGCTACCTCCTTCCAGAGCCCTGCCCTGACCCGCACCCTCTGCCCCGGGCCCAGGACCTTCTGGGTGCTGCTGTCCTGAGCCTTTCCAGGGCATCGCAGGGAGCAGACTTGTGGGTGGGGCACGGCTGTGGGCCCTTGCCTGGAGCAGGGGTGGCCTCTGTGGCCCCCTCCCCTCTCCTGCTGACCCCACCCCCAGGGTCTCTACAGTACTTTCATTTCTACCACATGCTGCTGTGAGCAGGACTGCCCTGTCCTGCGAGGCCACCATGACCCAGGCATCTCCTAGGCAGCCACAGTTCTAGAGGGTGGAGGGAGCAAGGAAAGTAGCCTGTGTTCTTGCAGGTCTGCATGGTTCTGGAAGGGTGCTGTCCCTGCTCAGGTCAACTTAGGAGGACCCAGCCGGCCACTGCCTCCAGGAAAATGGGGCTGGAGTCAAGGGGTCTGCAGTGCTCTAGGCTGGTTCAGGAACCAGTGAGGCCTGATATGAGTTCTCCTTGGACACCCAGGGGGTGGGAGGCCCATGTGGCAGCTCTGTTGAGGTTGGGTGGGAGCCCACACTGGCCCTGGGTCATGGCCAGTGACAGCTGTCCTTACCCGGGGCTGCCTACACCCCATGTACCCCCATCTTCCATTGCTCGTGTGCAGGCTTTCTCCTCTAAAGCTGTAGAAAAATCGCCAGCTCCTCTCTGTTCCCGTGTGTGCGGCAGTTTTGTCCAACTTCACTTCTTAGGATTGGAAGAGCCTTGTGGGCTGGTGTGGTCTGTATCGGCGCAGAGCAAATGTGCAGACCAGCGTGGCAGAAGGGCCTGCTGATGAGGCCACAGCCTATGTGGGACAGGGAGACACCAGCAGCCAAGAGAACTGGCTAAAGAGCAGGGGATAGTGAGCCGCTCCTCAGAACAGGAAAAATGAAATTGCCAGTGGGGAGAATTCAGACTTGCACTTAAGCCACCATGCAGTGGGGGAACGGAGCTTCTGGAGGCTTCTGGTTAAAGGCGCTCACCGTCCAGGCACCTATCTAGCTCCTGGCAAGGGGGGGAGGGGGCTCAAGAGAGCTGGAAACTCGTGGTCACCTGCAGAGCTCTGTCCACTTGCCAAAACCAGGCATAGTCAAGGGGCTGAGCAGGAGATGAGTGGTCAGTTTAGAGCATGTAGCTTCCCCTAGCTCACCTGTCAGTGGTCCTGTGGACCAGATTAGGGGTGCTTACTAACCCTGTGGGACAAGGTGAACATTAGTGTGTGAGAATCCACTCTGAGTCCGAAGGTGAGGGGCCCGGGAGGGAGCAGGTGGCAGCACAGGTGAAGTGGCTGTCTTTTTTTTTTTTGGTCTTTTTGAGACAGGGTCTTACTATGCAGTTCAGGCTGGCTTTAAGCTCAATTTGTAGCTCAGGCTGGTCTTGAACTCACAATAATCCTCCTGCCTCAGCCTCCCATGTGCTGGGATTACAGGCATGCGCCACCATGCCTGGCCTGAAGTGGCTGTCTTGAGGGTATAAGCACATTCTTGCCAAGGTGGACCACAGCCATGGAGCAGCATGGAAGGCTGTCTACCCTGGAACACAAGTGTGGAGGTAGAGGCAGGAGGAACCAGCCACGGAGTGGCATGGAAGGCTGTCTCCCCTGGAACACAAGTGTGAAAGTGGATGCAGGAGGAGCCACCCCTGTCAGGAGCAATGAATGCCCTTGGGTGCCAGGGTCAGATAAACAAGCTCTCAGTGAGTTGTGGAAGTGGGAGTCAGAGAAAAAGTTGTAATTCTGGTGAGGGGAGGTTCTGTTAGTCCTGTGTGCTCACAGGGATGGTGCCTCTGACACAGGTGGCAGCAGCAGGGCTGGGGTGGTGGCCAGGGAACAAAGATGCAGGAGATTTGCTGGCAGGTTGCTTCCCACACCTGGGTTTCCAGCAGGGGCCAGGAATAATAAGAGGCGAGATGGCACAGGAAGGGAATGGATGGAGATCTTACTGGAACTCAGGTGCCACCCCAGGGGCCGGCCGTTTGGGTCACAGCATGGCTCTGGGCTGTAACTTCAGCCTTGAATGGGGACAGACTGGGCAGGACAATATCAGTACCAGATAAAGCATTCCTTGATGCCCACAGCTCACCATGCAGAGCTGAGCAGGACCCAGCCTGGAGGTGTAGGTGACAAGCGTTGGACCCCGGGAAGACAGGCACCCAGCTGCCCTAGCCTGGCCTGGTCTTGCGACCTTCTGCAGGCCATGTGAAGCGTCATTGTTCTAGAACAGGCGTCCTTCAGCTTCCCGGCAGTGGCCAGGCAGCTGCTGTCACACCCACACATCAGTGGCCTTCGTCACAGCCAAGCTGGAGGGAGCCAACTGAGCACCGTCCAGCCGGAGGATGGCATGACTGGGCAGCAAAGACCAGCGCAGGCTGGACCATGCACTCAGGAAGCGCCATTAGGAAAGGTGGGCTGAGTGTCCACTAACGGAGTGAACGGCTCCATGAAAGTTAAGCCAACAGTAGGGGCCGGAGGGCCTTCCCTACGTGAGAATGTGGATCCTGAACAGCAGGGAATGAGGACCAGAAAGAGACCATCAGATGTCACCGACACTGAGGAGGAGCAGGGGCACAGCCAGCACACGGTGCACGTTCCCATGTGCTCCCTGACACATTCAGCCTCTTCCACATGCCCACAAAGTCCCCCATGCTGCTTCTCGGGGTGGGGCTGTCCCCTCATTTCTCCCCCTATGTGGGCAGCTCAGAGAGTCACAGAGAGAGAACAGGAGCTGTGTGGGGAGACCCAGCAGATGCCACCCAGCCAGGTGACAAGGCCAGCTCACCAGGCTAGCTCATCAGGCAACCAGGAGCTGCTGGTGGATGGAGACGGCTCATCTGCCCGGTTCTGCCCCCAGTGTGGCAGAGTGAAGCAAGGTTCAGGAGCAGGCCGAGGGCTTGCTTTCTTCTTCCCCTCCTCTTGCTCCTTGCTTCCCTTCTTCCTCCTCCTTCCCTCCCTTGTTCTTTCTTTCTTTCTTTCTTTCTTTCTTTCTTTCTTTCTTTCTTTCTTTCTTTCTTTCTTTCTTTCTTTCTTTCTTTCTTTCTTTCTCTTTCTCTCTTCTATTTATCAATTATCTATCATCTATCAATCATCTGTCCATCCAATCTCTCCCTCTGTGTCCCACACACATACACACACCCCTCCTCCTCCTCCTCCTTCTTCTTCCTGTTCTTCTTCTTTCTTCTCCTCCTTCCTTTCTACAGTTCCTGAGTCATTCTACACAGACAGTGCTCACCTGTGGCCCAGGATTGAAGGGCACAGAGAGGACGCTCTATCTGAGTGGATCTGGCGTCCAGGGCTGAATCCCACAGCAGAAGGTGGATGCTGAGGAGAGGATGGGTGAGCTGGTGTCTGCGTGGTCTACACAGCAGCATGGGCACCGCATCTGTCTGACAGCACTTCCGCCACAGACAGAAGCCACAGACAGGGCACACGGGGACTCTGTCCTTGCATTCCAGTAAATTTAAAGTTGCTTTAAGATATCTGTGGTAGGAACAGCAATAAAACAGACTCAGAAATCAGTGAAATAGATTAGAAGATGCGGCAGAAAAGAAGGGGCCAAATACCCTCTCTGGAAGAAAGACAGCCTCTTTCAAAAATGGTGCTGGAAAAACTGGTTTGCCACATGCTGAAGACTAAAATTAGACCCATGTCTGTCACTGTTCACTAAACTAAGATTGAAGTGGATCAAAGATCTAAATGTTGAAACAGAAACACTAAATCTATTGGAAGAAAAAATAGGCAGTGGGGCTGGGGAGATGACTCAGTAGAAAAAGTGTTTGCCTGGCAAGTGCAAGGGCCTGAGTTTAATCCCTGGCTCTGCCAAAACAAACAAACAAACAAGGCAGAACTCTTGAAGACAGATGTAGGTAAAATCTTTGTGAAAAAGCATGGACTGGATGGTAACTATCACATAGAATCAACAACTGGGACCTCGCCTTATAAAAAGCTTTTGCACAGCAAAATAAATCACCATGGAGCAAAAAAGACAACACAGAGTGGGAAAAAGTTTGCCAGCTGCTCTTCAGACAAAGGACTACTACTTAGAATACATAAAAGTCAAACATCATTTCTCCATAGTTAAATACCCAGTCCAAAAAACGGGCAATTAAAATAATAGACACTTCTCAGATGAAGTAGAAATGGCAAATAAATATATAAAAGTGCTCAACATCACTGATCATTCCAGAGATTCAAATTAAAACAACACTGAAATTTCATTTCACCCCAGAAAGAATGGCTATTAACAAGAAATCAACCAATAGCAAATGCTGGCAGGCCTGTGGGGATAAAGGAGCCCTTCTCCACTGTTGGTGGGTGTGTAGACTGGTGCACACACTGTGGAAACTGGTGTGGAGATTCCTCAGAAAGCTACAGCTAGAGGTTCCCCTCCACCCAGCTGCTCCCACTTTTGGCATCTTCCTGAGAGCACCCAAAATGTCACCCCCAGCGATGTGTGCACCCATGCTTATACCAGCACGGCTCATAACAGCTCAGTCTTGGCAGCAGCCCAAATGCCCATCGAGCAAGGAATGCGGAAAGCAGAATTTTTACACAAGGGAGAACTGCTCAGACGTAAAGGATACACTTGACACATTTCTAGGTAAAGGGATGCACCTCGAAACCGTTTCTTAAGTGAAATAAGTTGGACTCGCATGTTCAGATATTGTGTCTCTGGTGTGAGGAATTGAAAGCATAACTGAAGACCAGAATGCATAATAGGGAAGAAGAAGGAGGTGCTCAGGGAGAAGGGGAGCCAGGGACAGGGCAGGAGGAAGGAAGGAAGGGGAAAGGGAAGGGGACCAGGGAAGCAGGGGTGGGCAGGGAGGGGGATAGGCCAAAAGGAATTGGTTAAGTCACGCTCAGGTGCACAGCCTCTATGGGGAAAGTGATCCTCAGGGATGCGTAAAATGTGCCCATAAACTTAATTTCAAAGGCCCAAGCTGTGAGAAAAGAAGACTCCATTGCTCCAAGCAGTAGTGGGGACTTACGGAGCTGGAGGAAATGACTCAGGCCCTGGTGCTGGGGCAGACTTCGGAGGGCCCAGGCTCACAGGGCACAGCCAGCCCACTTCACAGGAGCCTTGACAGGCCCAGGCCCAAGGCTCTGGGCTGGAGCCCCCTGTGGCCCTGTCCCTGTATGACGTGTCCGTGCCTGGCTCTTCATGCAGACAGAGGATCGTGACAGAAGCAGCCTTCGGGCCTCCCCACAGCCTGCCCACTGCTCCCAGGACCTGCTGACCTAGAGGGGACCCCAGACCCACCTGCCTGGTGCTTCCAAACAGCCTTCACCCTGGGGGCTGATTTCATTCCAGATGTGGCTGTGCATCTGCCCCGGGGCCGTGATCTGGGTCCCTGCAGTGCCCTGGCCCACGAGGCTGTCCACTCACTTCTTAACCCAGACTGTGGCCAGGGCTGCGCAAGGGGACCTGCAGAAGTGCAGGGGCCCGATGTGGGGAGGCAGGTGGCAGCTAGCAGACCACAAATGTGGGGCTGACCCTTTCCTTCCCAAGAGTACCAGCAACCTCAGCCTGGAGTCTGCAGAGCATGGCTGCTCCTGGGAGCTACAAAGGAGCCTGTCAGTAGCCCAGTGACCTTCGGGCTGCAGTCTCATCGTGTCTGAGCCTGAGTGCCCCGGTGCTCACTGGCTTTACGCACACAATGGCCGAGATCGCAGTCTCGACCTGAGAAGCAGCGCTGGTGTTCAAAGGAAGAGTCCCCCCTTGGGATAAAACGCCATCCGCACCATCTGTGCTGCCTGTAATCTTAGCCATAAATCCCAGTTGTATTTATCGGAGATTTGTTTTCCAAGATGACTAATTTTAGTCTCTGATCCCACTGCACACTAATTTCCTTGTTTCTTTCTTGCTGAGAAATCAGACAGAACACCGCCTCATAGAAAGGGCTGGCAGGCCCCCAGGGCCCCGAAGCCTCGCTCACTGAGAGAGGGGGTGCTTCTTCTTCTCTTCCTTCCTCCTCTGGTTCCAGCAGTGTGGGGAGAATTGAGAAAGACCGAGGTGGAAGTAGGTCTGGTCTGTGGAGACACAACAGGGCAGCCCCCAGGCGTAGTGGCCTGCTGCCAGCAGAGACAGAGGGGCCCTGGCTTGGGGTGTAGAAGGGGTCCCTGCCTGAGAGCGCAGGACACAGAAAAAGGAAGCTGTGGAGAAAGGTGCTTGGCCCGCGAGCCACACGAGCCAGTTTTTGTGCTCAGAATAGCGCAGACATACACTTCCGCCTCATTTCCACAAAGCTGAATCCACTGGACCACCATACCAGAAGTTGACAGAAGTACCTGGTCACCGTGGGGCCCTTGGGTGATGTGGGGTAAGGGTGATCACACTTGGAGGGGTCTCTGGGTGCAGCTCACCTGGCCACGCTGGGAGGAGGCAAAGGGGAGGACCCGGGCTCCAGGCCACAGGCCACGGATGTGGGTAAGGGCTCAGGACGCTGCTTGCTCCTGGGTCCCCACCATGTGCCCACCTTGCCTGGTTCACCTGGCCCTGCTTTCCTGTGCCCTGCTGTGGGCTGGGTTGGCCGCTTCTGCCTGTGCTTCCTGTCTCCTTCCCGGCCCTTTGTGTGAACACAGAGATGTGTGCCCATATGTGTCCACAAACGTGTCCACACTCATATGCAAGGACTCCCCCCCCCCCATGTTACCCTCCTGTGAAGCTTGGGTCACCTGGTGTGAGCTTAATTTTGCCCAATATATATCATTTATTTACTTTTTTTTACTTTTTGGAAAAAAAAGAAAGTTTCATGGCTAAGTAATAGGAGAATAACAATAGTCAATGCACTGCATGTTATTTATTACCTTCAAAACAGTTACTCAGGGTACAAGATGTGGGCATACAGAATCCTTCTCCAAATGATGTGAGCATGTCTTTCTTTTCAGTGAACTACGAGGACCTAGCAGCCCAGGTCCTCGTGCTACTGTGAGATGCAGCACAGCCAGCCTGCATTTCTCCCTCCTTTCTCCCTTCTCTGTCCCAGCTCCTCTTTCCTTTGGAGCAATTTCTCCCCATTTCATGGCATCTGCTGCAGATTTTCTGGTCTTGCTGTACAGTTCTGAGGGCGTGGGTTTTCCTCCTATACCAGCCGCATGTCCCTGTCACGCTGAGCCTGGCGAGTGCTGCTTGCTGGCCAGGCTTCCACCTGCACCTGAGAGGCTGCTCAGCCCTCGCTGCATGGTTGGTAGCCCTGGCTTGGGCCCTTCCCTTCCTGTGTGCTCTCTGCTGGGGTGCTGGGTCCCTTCTCACAGACTCTGCACCCTGGGTGACCAAGGTCTCAGGAGCAGGGGCTGGGTGAAGGCTCAGGACTCACCGTAGCTTGGTGTCCATTGACCCATGGCCATGGGTGGGAGGAGCCAAAGGGGCTCTGTGAAATGCAGAATTAAGAAGCTAATCTCAGGTGGCTTGGCTGGTCCAGTCACGAGGGAGACCCAGAAACTTCAGGTAAGGTGTTCGGAGCTGCCGCTCTGTCATCAGAAGCCTTCCCATGCTTGAGCCCCCTTCTTCACACGCATCGTGCAGGACGCTGTGCCTGGGGGTGCCAAGGCCTCCCAGAGGCTCTCAGCTGTGGACTTGCTGGGTGGCCAGGGTGTGGGCTGCGTCCAGTGCAGACAGGTCCTGTGGAGCCTCCAACTCCTTTTCCCTGCCGAGCTCCATGCAGCTGGCTCGGGCAGGGCTTGGGAGCCACCACCTCCCCAGAGCCCTGAGACAGGGGAGGTCTATGTGCATGCAGGCTTGGGTTGGGGGCTCCCAGGGAGGGGGCTCACTTTTGGGGAACCTTGTCCTTGATGCAGAACAGAGACAACTGGGGGATTCCATCCCCCATCCAGGATAGACACCAGAAGCACATCCTCTCTGTCATCTATAAACTTTAAATCCCAGGTGTGTTGAGTAGAAAATCCCCCTATGAGAGCTGCTCACTTCGTGGACAGCAGGGCCAGCTAAAGTCCCAACATTTAACTCTGCTCAGGGCTGGTGCCTTCCAGTCAGCTAAGGAGAGTCCGAAGACCAAGTACACTCAGAGCTGCCTCTGTAGGGGTGCAGCCCTGGCACCTTACCTTCTGTGAGCTCACTAATATTTCTTTCATGTGTTGCTAATTATGTGATTGTATTTCTCACTCTTTTTCCATAGAAAGCAATTGAATTCCCCGGGGAACAATAGAAAGAGGGAACAATTTAAAGGCACATCTGCATGCATGAGCACTTCAGTGGATGAGCTCTGCTAGAGTGGAGTGGGAGTGCAGACCTGAGTGCGCAGGAGGGGTCCAGGCTGTGAGTGCTGTCGGTTACAGCACCCACATCCTTCCCTTCTCCCCCTTGTCCTTTGGCAGGGGAAAGGCTCATCCCCCCTCAACTGCTGAGGGCAGGGTTTCCACTCTCTGACATGGTCAAGCAGCAGATGGGCATAGAACCAGTTTCCCCAGTATCCACGAGATGATTAATGGGAAGTGAGATATGAGGCTCATGGGAGGGGGGCAGGGACCATGAAAATCACCAGGTGACAAAGGCGGAGTACCGATGAAGCAGGAGAACCAGACAGGGAAGAGTGGACAGCAGCATGACAAGGGTGGGGGGCTTCAAAGGGCAAAAAACAGTGGGGCCAAATGCCTTCCTCAGTGCAGTAACATCACATACGTCTTTTGGCCAGCTATCTGCTCTATTCCACTCATCCTGACATGCTCCCACCCACCCATCCTTTGATCCATAAATACATGCATCTGTCCATCCATCCATCCATACATCCATCCCATCCATCCATCCATCCATCCATCCATCCATCC